>VYZT01015998.1:38601-63708 GCA_013400735.1 Pomatostomus ruficeps
CCAGGCTGAGGGATAGAGAGGAGAATTAAAGCTGTTGTAGGTTTCAACTCATTATTCATACTTCCTGAGACTGAAACATTCAATTTTGGGAGGGAATTTGTCAATCCTTGGACTTTCCACAACAGTAGAAAGTATGGCAGGTGTGTTATAATTGAATTAATGAAGAGAAATCCTCACTCTCTGTATTGCAATGGCTGGTAACTCCCTATCCGAGCTCTAGTGCCAGTTGGGAAAGGTCTATACAGGCAAACAGATGATATTGTGTGTCCTAGAGAAGCTCACAGACTGATCTGTATAGCTCAGACTGAAGTCAGTGGCAACATTTTCCACTTGGATCTAACCTAAAATGTGTTAAAACCTTAGTATTATTTCCTCCAAGCATTTAAGAATTATCAAGTAAGACATTTTGTTTACACGCAGAGATTAAAATAAAAACGTTATTTTCCTGATGTTGGACTTGCACATTGAAGTCTCTGCTTCCTTCAGAGAGATGATATCTGATATTGCCATGTGAAGAGAAGCATAAAATCCTTTCATGAGATTAAATAGTACATATCTGTAGGTAGCATTATGTTTATTAGATTTTTCTCAGTTAATACATTTTCCTCTCTCTTTCCTGTTGCTTACTGTGGAGTGGAAAATGTGCTGATTCAATACCCATTCACGTAATGGTTGTTATATTCCCTGGTATTATAATTGGCAAAATAATTAAGTTATGCTCACTACAGAATTACAACTGGGCGAAAATTGCCTTAAAATTTAGCATTAAGATGCACGGAAGGAGCTGAGACTTGAGGGTCCTTCTTCAGTGGAACACCCACCTACCTCCGCACACCCACCTTTACACACCTACCTCTGCAACACTAAGTTCTCCAAAAACACAATACTTTTGAGGACTGAGGGGAAAATTAAGGACTGTATCCTGTGTAGGCTTTGGGATTCATGAAAGCTTAGGGAAGGTGACAGCCTCATGATGCCAGAGAAGGGGGACAGCCTGGTGTCTCCCCACAGTGACTGCTATGGGCAGGGAACTTCACAGCAGCGGGACAGACTTTAAGAGACAATTTGTTCAATCATAGATTCAATACCTGAGCTAAGGGTGGTGCAGGAACGGCAGCAGAGAAGAACTCTCTGACCTTCTCCTGCCCATGATTTTCCAGCAGGTCTCAGTTCCTGCCTCAGAGACTCCTCTAAGCAGAGAGGTCTTCATGTGTCACCAAGTGTCAAGGGCATGGTTAGAGCTCAGTAAATAATAAATGGTCCTTGTAATATTTAGATCATCTGGGGAAGTCTGTGCATCTGAACATTTTATTACACCAGGGATGGAAATGGATTAGCACAAGGATTTAGAGGACTTGGAGTATTTTCTTTCTCTGCAGCCCCTGTGAAATAAATACAATAGTCCCAAGAGATGCATGCATTCCCACGTGATTTTAGTTCAGAATATTAGGAAACTCCCATCTTCCATCTGTAAAAAAAGGAGCTAGAAAACTATCTGATGCCTTTGGTACAGACATTCTCACAAGATGTCCTGTAGTTCCTTCTAGGACTTTTAGTGTTAATGGCTGAAGGCCATAAAACATTTATTTAACCGTGTCTCACTTGTAATTGACCTCTGGCTAAAGCTTGATTCTGTGTGAAAGGAATTGCATTGCGTGCTTCTCATGTTTTCCAAATTAGTTCTTTGTCCTTATTAAGTATTCATCCTGATTTTTCTCAGGAATATCAGAGGTAAAACTGGGCACTATTTGGAGGTATCAAGAGGGAAAAGGATGGTCTCAGGTATTTACATGATGTAAATTTGTGTAAATAACAGGATTTTAGGCTTCCTCTGTCAGCTTTGCTACAGGTTTTTCTACAGTTTCAAAGGGGGAATGTAACTGAGTTCTGAGAATTAGAGGAACACTTTGCTACTTAGAAGGAAATCAAGAGAAGTTACAAGCCACCAGGCATGAGCACTAGACTTTAGATAAGACTAATGAAAAAAATTATAATGATCAAAGAAGTTGCAGAATGAACCACCCATTCCACTCAATTTCTGCAGCATGGTGGGTGAGGCACATTTTTTTCTGTATACATTGCAAAAGTTTTGCTTACCTACACTGCTGACTGGGTGGAAAGAAGACCTGGGTGGTGTGACATTAAGCTCTCTGACTGTAGCTGCCAAATACTTTAGGTTAGACATTCTACCTAATAATTCACAGTCTTGTATTGCTGTGTTCTCTGAAAATAATTCAAGCCTTGTTGTATTGGGTGTAACAGCTGCAATAATAGAGTCCCTTCAATCAGCTCAATTGAAGATGATGACCGTGATTAAGTGAATGCAAGAGGAGAGATGAAGCGACTTACCCAAGATAGTAACATCAGCTTCAGACACCAGGTCTCCTGGCTCCCAGCCCCAGCACCACTCACCAGACACCAGGCAATAAATGTCAGTCACACAGGCAGACGTAATGGCTGGTATAAATTAAATGACTGTCAGAAATAAATTTTCATGCTGAATTTGCATAGTGTTGAGGACAAACAACTGATAACAAAATGGGGCATCACAACTCCAGTCTCAGAGACTTTAAAGTTAGAAGAATAAGTTAGATCATTGAGCCTGACTTGCAGAATACAAGACCTTTTCAAACAGGTAACTCAGTATGGAGTTTAAAGTTAGTTTTGATTTATTTTCAGTTTTCAGTTTTAAACTTTCACCTAGCCATCCCAATTTTGAGTTTTCCAATTGGATCAAAGCACAATCTATGAAATTTCTTAGAAAGCCACCCAGATTTCCCCATCTTCCTGGGGATAAAATCTGTTCCTTTAAGGAACGTGACTCATCTGCAAACAGATAGCTTCCACAGCAATGGTGAAATCTTAGCTGGCTTTTCAGGCCCTGCCTAAATTGCAAGTTAGTATCTTGTTCTCCTTGTGCCTGGAAGCAAACTCCTGAGTGTACCATTATCAGTATCCGTCTGCCCAAATGCAACAGATAAGGATTGTCTCTTTCCTGGGATTACTCGCTGTCTGAACAGCAGAGGTATTTGGAACATTTTGCTTCTGCTGCTGGTCAGGGTGAGTTGCCAGAACCCAGTAAGGAAACAGGAATCAGATTTGTAGAGAGCAAACTCCACAACGTTAAACCCTCAGGTAGCCTGATGAAACTGTTAAAGGGTCTTGCATCCTCATCAGTGTTTGATGAGTGGGGAGACGGGTGAGTATTGGCTAATCCTTATAACTGGCTTCTTCTAAATGTTCATGCTCTCTGGATAAAATCTTGACCTCAATAAAAATGGAGTCCTTTTTGCCTAATGGTGAATAGGGTCCAGCCCTGCATGTTAGTCAGTACAGTGATCACCCTCAAATCTCTTCATCTCCCTGCAAGACCCATAGCTGCAACATTACAGTGTTATGGGGGTGCTCGCATTAAGTGCATAGAGCACGGATCCTCAGTGGCCAGCTCCCACTTAGGAGTGGTCCAAGTTAGTGTCACACTGATAGGGACAGACAGATGGCTGTGAAAAGCACTCCCAGAGCACCTGTCCTGACTTCTCCGGCTCCTCTGCTCAACAGAGACTCTTGTGTCCAAAGGAGACACCTTCCATGTTCCAGCAAAATCCTTGCTTTCTCTCTTTGTATGAAAAACCCTTTCTAAGAGAAGTTTCTTTTAGAAACTCAACTTGTTTATTACTTTTCAAGATGTCTATTTATTCAGTTAAATACAAATAATAAGTAATCTCTATAGCAAAGGAAAAAAAGGCATTCCAGCTGCCTGAAAACCCTGAAAGGGAGTAAAAAGAACAGAAAGTGTTTTCTTAAATTGCATTCATGGCAATGGATCCTGGTGCATACTATCATGGGTAACATAATGCAAATTGCCAAGGCTGACAAAGCTGCTGTAGAGCCAGAAGCTTTGTGCTTTCAATCCTCAAGTGGAATGGAGATTGATCTGAGCTCCCAGCTTAGTAGTTAAACAGATTTTGCCTGTCTTTTTCTCCTTATCAAATCAAAATAAGAATGACACATTCCTTTATAATAATATAAAAATGTAAATATATATAAATTTGAAGTATAACCAAATTAATTACTCTAAATGGAAGCATAATACCAAGTAAATACATAAGGAAACAAAAGCATTAATTGATTGGGCTTCTTATTGTAGTGAAACTGTTTGCAAGGATTAACACCTCCTTTCTGAAACACTGAACCCTGACACGATGTTTATATTTCCATATATTTTTAATGATCACATAGTTTGTTGTTTCAATAAAACAGCACCATATGTTTTAGCTGTATTAAATGCTGCAAATATTGAGCACTAAATATGGAATAAATTATCATGTAAAGATCATTAATATTGGCAAGCCCCTCTAATATGCCACGTCACTTTAGTTTTAATATGCCAGGACTTTGCTGAAATGAAATGCCTCTTTTTATTTACTACAAAGTAAAACTGTTTAATAGAAACTTGGGAAAAAAAGCAAAGACTAGACATAAATGTCTTAAATTTCTTTTAAAAAGAGGAAGAACTTTTATACATTCCAATACAAATAGAATCATTTTCATGGCTTGGATTTGCAGCAGAATAATTTTTTTTTGCAAGTACAAGTGGAAAATTGTGTTATTTAGATCTGCTTTCAGATCAAGGAAGACAACTATGCAACAATAAATGCAGCATAGACTGGCTGTACTTTGACAGCTAGGATGGGCTCTGTAGTTTCACTGAAGCATCTGAAGGAGTAAACCTGCTGCAAAGGTACTGAAAAGCCAGTTTCTTTGATAACAGGCTATAAATGGAATTATTTTTCTAGCCTGAGTCTAACAGGAGATAGTGCCTTTAATTTTAGAGTTAGTCAACACAGTCTAGAAACAATTTTCTGTAAATGACCAGGAGACTTGCATGTCTCCAGGACTGCAGGGGCAGACTTCAGTGAAAAACTGTCTATCTAACACTCCTCTTTTAACGAAAGACTTTATTCTTGTCAATCTGCTGGTTTTTGTGGTTTGGTCCTTGGATTGCTAGTTAGTGGGAACATTTTGTGGGATAGGTAAGGAAGTCTGGGGCTCTGTTCAGTTTCTTCTGAAACTGCCAACCAGACCTTGACGCCAAATATGTCTTTCAAAGAAATGACACTTAGACCAAAAGCTTGATCTGTAATGGGATACCATCTAAATCCTTTAATGGAAGTAATTTACCAGATTGGCTTGGAGGCGTATTAAGGCAATATAGGAACCATGGTCTGCATCACTGATAATGTTATCCATGTGCTTGCTAGTCCATTAGCAGAGTGATTCATCTGAGACCTGCAAAAGAGCCAGTCCACACTCCCAAGCATGCAAACATCCAGACAAAATAGACCACAGAAACAACTAAGCAGCTGTTCCCTTTCCTGCCATACCTGCGGCTGGTGTATGACAGAGCAAATGGCCATTTGGGTTCCTGCTTTTAACAAGATTGTGTGTGCCTCTTTGGAAAGTGTCTTTTGAGAGGGATGTGTTTTCCTAGCAGACATTACATGTAGCTGCATTCCCCAAGCTTGCTTGTCAATTAAGGACAGATCTTGAACAAACTATGTAGCTGCAGCCTACTGAACTTAACCTGGCATTAGCCAGCATTAGAAAGGCATGCTCTAATAACTTCAGAAGGCAGAGGAGGTTATTTAAGGGAATGCCTTCTCCATCTCACATAATCACTGAGATTATTCTTTGCTATCTTTTCTTCATACTCTCCACCCAGAACTCAACTGCAGCTGCAGAAACACCGGCTGTGTTGGCAGGGGCAGGCACAGCTTCAGGCTCAGGGCTGCTGTGAGGAGGGGTGTGCAATGGGCCCCCCTGAAGCCCAGAGGAGGGTACTGAGGTGGGAAGCAGGGTCCAGGGTTGCATCACCACATTCCCTGCTGGACTAGTATGTAGGTTTTAAGGTCAGTGTCCAGTTCAGCTGTGGTTCAGGAGTAAGAAGCCCAAAAGAGGCTGGTTTCTTTCAGTGCCTGGGTTATAACCAGTTGTGTCAGTGCAATAAGAATTTGAGTGTAATACAATAAACAGGTTCAGTCTGTTCAAAGTGAGGGCTTTTTAAAGGTACAGTCAGAAATGAGAACAGTTCATCAGCCTGAGTATATCTTAAAACTCTACTTCAAATACATATAAATAGCAATGCTCAAATAATCCCTGAAGTGCCTGTAGTTTATTCAGTCCTCCTGAGTATCACCATCCCTGTGGTCAGGTGAGATAAGTGGATTAGTTCTGGATATGAGCATCTGAACTCATATTTCACTGCTCAAATTCATACCTGCTGAATTCGAGTCTATCATCATGTTGTAGGGCTCAGCTATCTAAATTTGCTATGGTTTAACCTGTCCATGATATTTTAGGTGAAAAAAAACCCAAAAAACCACCAAAACCAACCTGTGGGGAAAAAGATGTTCTTTACATTTGATAGAGCAGGGCAACCCCCTCTAATATCTGGTAATATTTTTGCTGTTCATATCTATTTTTTTTCAACTATCAAGAAACACTGGCTCATTTGGTGTGGCCAGAGTGCTGACTCTCACATTAATTGGTTTTGTTCTGCCTGTCTCTATTCATCTACATGGCCCCAGTAATTCTGACATTGGTGTCAACAGTGTAGGCAGGTTTTCTATCTGCTTCTCATGGAATAAAAATAGGTGACAAGTTACCTTCCTCATTTTTGTTCCACAGCAGTATTAAATGAAGATATGAGTCTGACTTGGTGTTCTGTGTTGCTTGACATTTGTTTTCTACCAAACACTTGGGTGACTGATAACGAGTGTTTCCTTGTTTAATCTTTGTTTTTACTGCTAAAAATTAATATCTAATAAATTTAGCCCATTGGAAACTATTACTATGTTGGGAATATGATCTCTAGACAAAATAGATGTGCTTAATCTCAGTTTTTGTGTCAGGTTATTTTAATGCTTTCTTTTAACAATAAGAGGTAAATGCTTCCACCAAAACAAGTACATCTCTGCCTAGTTTGATCCAAAAGGGTTTTGCTTTGCACTAGACAGAGCCTTTTCACTTGTTTTGGCTTACATCTAAATCATACTTTTCTTCCTGAATACCAGACGTAGATTTGGCTGTTGATTTTCTCTGGAGTTGTCTGAAAATTAATCTTCTGCTTACTGTGGAGTCTGCCTTTGATTTTGCATATTCTTCCCTGCTTGCTCCTTGCCTGTAGTACGAAATCCTCAGTACCATCAGGGTATCATTCACTGGCCTCAACCTGGATTACCCTGCCCTCTTGAACATGAAAATCCTTGAAGATGTTCCAAATTCTAAAACACAACTTTGTGTGTTTTGAGTCATCTGGTCATTTAGGCCATGTCAGCTACAAAAATAACCAGTGACCAGATTTGAAGAGAATGAAATCTGTCGTCTCTTGACACAGCTCTTTGCACAGAGATATAAGGTCTGCAGCACTGTGGAGCAGTCCCAGGACAGCAGCCCAGAGCAGGTGCCATCAAGGTCGAGAAGACCCCGTGAGCTGAGCCAGTATCAGCATCTGCCAGATGTGTGCTAGGAGAAGCTTTGGGCAGGAGTCCTTCCCAAGGCAGGCCCTTTTCACCAGCACCTCTACTCTCTCAAAGTTCTACAATGTGGCACAACAGGATGGTTTGAAGGAACCTGGGCTCCACACGCAGCAAGCAGTGCCCAGTGAGTGTGCAGATCATGCTGGCAACTCTGAGTTCCACCTCAGGACAGTTTTGAGCTCTTCTGTCTCACTTTTGGCACCTGCTTGTTTTCAACCACACCTTGTTCACTTTCAGGCAAAGTGCTTCAAATTCTTGCATTAAGGTTTCTCTGTCAGCTACACCTGCCTTAATTGGAAACTGTTAAAAACAGTAAGTGCTCCAGAACCTGTTATTGTCATAAGTCAAGGTACCTCCTGGCAGTCCTCCTTTTGTCAAGTCTCTTAGGTCAGCAGATACTTGCAGGTTTTCATGCTGTTTCAGCTCTGGATGAACTTTTAAAGGCTATGTACTGCTTGAAATGGCTTGGAGCAGCAGCTGCAGTGTGTGGCACACAAACCTGAGTAGCCTGTGGTTGAGGCAGTTTGGATGGCTGGCAAGCTGAGACACCACCCCAGAGTGAGCTAGCTCACAAGGAGGAGGTTCTGGAGCCTGCAAGGCTATTGGCAGTTCCTGGTTTCTGTCTGAGAACAGGCTGAATGCTTTGCATGTTCCTATAGTTTCTTTCCTGAAATCCCAGTTTTGGTGTCACATAGCTGTTGTGTGCATCCCGCAAAATGGGAGCCCTCATGCAAAGGTCCAGCTGGTTCTTCTGGAGTTTGAATTTCCCCAAAAATGAAGCTGCTCATTGAGAGATATGCCCTCACTCAGGATTTGGAAAATTCAGTAAAAGATGTTTCTTTCAGGAAAAAATACCTCTGGTTATAAGGTTTCCCAAAGAGATGGAAATGAAATTTTCATTGTAGCTCTACAGAGGTTGAAAACAAGGGGTTCCACCATCTGCCTGGTGTTCCTTTCTGGAAGGAATGATCCACAGTCTTTATTTCTCACACACAAAGACTCCATGTGGTGCTGCAGCCAGTAACTGTAAATGGTCAGCTGACCTAGTCCAAGGCTGCTTCTCATTAGTACCAGCAAAGTTAAAATAAGAGCCAAAGGAGGACATGCCATGTGAAACATTGGAGAAGACAAAGGGTTGATGGGACAAGGGAATTAAGGAGCAGCTGGACTGTGTTCATTGGTGATCTACAGCCATTTGCTTCCCTGGTGATGGCCAGGCCCTCAGTTTTAGTGAGGTATGTTCTGCGCATGACCCAGGAATGGTGAAAGAGAGAAAGGAGCAGTCTCTTCAAGATACTCCTGTAATCACAAAGACAGGAGAAAGTAAAAGGAGGATGGCTTATATGGTTATTCTAGATTTTCTGCTGTGTTCTGATGACATGGGCCTTGCACCTGCCAGAGTCTGACCAAATGAGGGAAAAGTTTTTCACTGCTATTAAGATAGCCTAAGCATCTCTCTGAGCTGTGGAGTTGAGAGCCGTTCATCAGAATCACAGAACTGTTAGATTTGGAAGGGACCTCTGGGACTCATCTAGGCCAAGTCCCCTGCCAAGGCAAGGTCCCTTGGAGCAGGTGACACAGGAGTGCATTCAGGTGAATTTTAAATGTCTCCAGAGAGGGAGACTTCATGACCTCCCTGGGCAGCCTGTTCCAGTGCTCTTCACCCTCAATGTAAAAATGTTCCTCCTTAAACTGAGGTGGAACTTTTTGTGTTTTAGTTTATGTCTCCTTGTCCTGTCCCTGGGCACCACTCAAAAGAGTCTGGCACCATCCTCTTTACAAATGGCTACTCCCTTTCAGCTTGTGTCAGCACTCACTTCTTTTGTCTCTAAAAGAAAATTACAATCTTGATATCTTTCCACTTCTGAGCCTTTGTCAGTATCAGGATTTCTAGAGAGAAGGTCAAAAATATTACTTGAAATTAATTCTATTGTGTGTATTTTGCCATCAAAACAAATAGAGTTACTTCAGATTTCTGGGAAATAGATATTCTGATTTATTTTAGCTGTCTGCACAATGACTTACAGGCTGATCACAAATAAATGATTCTCAGCTTGAGCTATTGATGGGAATTTCTCATTACAGTCACAAGTCAGGGAGGGAATTTACATTCGTAAGCATACTGATATTAACCAAGCCCAAACTTTGCCTGTATTGGTATTTGAGAAACAGGGCTGAGAGCTGCCTGCAGAGATCCCCTTCCCCAGTAGCCTCCTGCCGGCAGTCTCCAGAGCTGTCTGGAGCACTGCAAGCCCAACCCTGCCATGCTGTGCTGGGACGCTGCCTCCTGTGAAAGAGGAACACCTGGCATGAGCTGTGCAGGCACATGCAAACCAGCAGCCAACATGTGAGAACTTGTTAAACCGCTGTGAGGTTAATTTTTTTCCCCTTCCTCTTAAGAAAAACAAGTTTTACTTTTTTTTAAGTCTGAGGGGTAGTAGTGACAAGATGTCATTTTTATTGAAACAAGAGTGACAGGTGCAATTTCAGCTGTGGGCCATGATTTTCCTGTGCAGCACTGGTTACTGTAAATAATGCAGCATCACGTGTAAGCCTTATGTTTAGTTGCTGACACTTAGATCTGTGAACTGTGAACACTATGAACATGGTGGCATCAGCACATGGCAGAGCACTGAGAGTACAAGCATTTCTGAATTTTTAAGTGCTGAAGTGTAAGTATTTTTCCCCTGTAGATTTAAAGCAGATTTTTCTGTGCATTGGCTTCTGGAGGCCCAAAGATTGCTTTTATGGTTGAATAGGAGGGTTTAGATAATCAAGATCTTTCCAAGGCTGAGCTTATTTGCATTTCCACATTATATTTCTAGTACAGTAACTAGCCGAGAGTAGGTTGTTATTGCTGAGACAGCCAGATGGATGGCCAGCATGCTGATGGTCAGTTAACACCCTGAGGAGGGTCACCACATATATGTATATTGTATGTGTATTGCATATAGGTTACCCTTGGGAAACCTATTTATTTGAAATCCAGTATTGGAGAGCTCTTGCATTGCTGTAACATGGGTATTAGCAGTGATGTGGCAAGCTCAGCCATATGCTCTGTCCATATGTTCTGTCTGTAGTTTGCAGTTGTTTCAGTACCTGTAGGATTCAGTCATTTACTTTTTCATATCTTATAACTTTTTTGATAATTTACTTTAGTAATGGGATGGTTTGGGGTTTTTTTAATTGTATGGTCTCAGTGACAGACAGTATTTCCTCCTCTCTTTTGGAAACAACAAAGGGGTTGGGTTTTTTACAATTTAGCAGGAGACAAAAAGCCCAGCCATCATGGTTAGAAAGGGCTGTAGTCAATCCTGTCAGAAGGTGATCCTGAGGAAGGTCCTGGATGGCCCAAGGCTGTAAGTCTGTTTCTGTCAATACTAGGAACAGTTTCAGGATCAAGTTTCTGATACTGGGGTTTTCTATTTACCAACTAGGAAGTAGCTGTAAAGTGTGGCCTGAACTCTCCAGAAAGAAAGTTTCCATCAAGAATACAAGGCTCTATGCAAACTGCAGAACAGTGTTATGTTGTGGTCCTGTGTCTGGTTCTGCAATCATGCATTTCTAAAAACAGAAAAAGAGGATGTGTGCTTGACAGCTGTGCATGCCTGGTCCTTCCCCCGGCAGCCTGACCAGAAAGCATCTGCTGAACAGGAAGGTGGCCCTGTGCTGATGCATCGCCCAACCTTACTGTCACCAAGACTTTATTTTCTAAGAAGACTCACCTGCACACCTTTCTCTCTCAGTAACTTTCCCATTTCTTTCTACATCAAATCTCTCTCCCCCTGCCTATTTCCCATTGCTTAAGGCCTCCTCTTTGGTGTTCCCACTTCTCCTTGAAGCCCTGAGCTTGCAGCTCACATCAGAGATCTTTCCCACTGAGAGAGGACTGGTGTCACTGCTGTCCCAGCCTTGCTCTGACCTCCCACTCCTGTAGGGCTTAAAGTGCAGAGAAGGGGAAGTGCCTGGGAGAGACAAAATCCAGAGACTGCTGCTTTCTCTCCACTCACAAAAAGCCCCACCTCTAGGCACAGTTCAATAAATGAAGAGTGGCCTTATAGCTGTGGATCCGGGTTAGGAGGTAAAGTATGCAAATGAAAACAACCTTGCTTAATGCTTTCCAGCACTGACTAGATGCTCTTCCTGTATAGCACAGAGATATATGAAGTTTCTGACCTGTAAGAAATAAAACCCAGTAAAACCATGAACCAAGGCTATTGTGCCCCTGAAACTGAAATCTTGTCAGAAAAGGCTTTTTCCTAATATATTTTTTTGAAAAAGCAAGAAAAATCTTTCCTAGTTCAAATCATAAAGTTTCTAAAGTAGCCCTGTATCTCAAATTGTGATTTCTTTGCACTGGAGAGACATTGTTCACTACAGCTGTCTAGATGCAACGAAATATCAGTGAAAATGGGCAGAGTTTGGAATCTGTCCCTCCCCTGTAAAATCAGGAAAACCATCTTCAAGAAATGCAAAAGTTAAAATTAAATTCTTAACTTGCTGTAATTTCCAGCAGTAACAACAACATTAAGAGTAATCTCAAATGCCTTCAGAGAGTCAGTTCAGATAAGCAACCAAAAGTTCATTTGATACAATCTGAAAAGTTTATCTAAACCTCTTATGTCTGCATAATTGAGTTTAAAATCTTACAAGCACAGCCTCGTTCCTTATAATATACACCGTATCTTCTACATGTCTGTAGTTTCCAAAATGTTAATCTCCAGTGACCCAGAATGAGTCATCGGCATTCACAGTCCTACATAACATTGGTTCTGTTGGAATGTAGCATTCCTGCCGCCTTTATAAATGGCACCGCCACAGCATAAACCTGGAAGGAGGATTCAAGATGCTATAACCTTTTATGCTTCTTGGCTTAGACAGTATCTTCTGATGTCCTGCACAGCACATAACACCAGGTTTCAAGTGACTAGTTTTAATCAACTAATCGATGTGATAATCAAAATTTGGCCTCAATTCAAATACCAGTGTATCAAATGTTATATTCAGCTTCAAACTCCCAACTCATATTAACCTCACCTGTTGTTTTGTAAAGTTTATTTTCCCATGTTTCCTTTGGAAACACATGGTAGTGTTTTGTCTCAAAGCACTTGGCACTAATTCATTCCTTCTAGCCCACACATCAATAAAATTAATCATAACCTCAGCTCACAATGACACAGTTCTTTTCATGATAACAGGTCTCTATTGATGCACAAGTGCTAAACCAAGGGAGTACTCATATATTTATAGAAGGCTTGGGCTGAAAGTGACCTTAAAAATCATTGAGTTCCAGCTCATCTGCCATGGGCAGGGACATTTTCCACTAGACTAGGTTGCTTAGAGACTCATCCAAACTGGCCTTGAATGCTTCCAGCGTTTGGGCATCTGCAGCTTCTCTGGGCAACCTGTTCCAGTGCCTCACCACCCTCACAGTAAATAATTTCTTCCTGATTTCTAATCTAAACCTACTTTCTTCCAATTTGAATCCATCACCTCTGGACCTATCAGTATGTGCTCTTCCTAAATGTCTATCCCCATCTTTCTTGTAGAAACTCCTTCACATGCTAGGATGCCTAAAGGTCACCCTGAAACTTTCTCTTCTCCAGGCAGAACAATCCCAATTCTCTCAGCCTTTCCTCATAGAAGAGGTGCTCCATCCCTCTGATCTTTATCATGGCCCTTCTCTGGACTCACTCCAAGAGGTCGATGTCCTGCCTTTGCTGGGGACCCCAGAGCTGAATGCAGCCCTCCAAGTGGAGTCTTACAACTAAGTGGCCTTCATTCTCTGTACTTCCCATGGACATCATGGACCTCCCATGCACTGAAACTGGATAGTTTGGAACCAAGGTATTTCTC
Organism: Pomatostomus ruficeps; assembly: GCA_013400735.1. Classification (NCBI taxonomy): domain Eukaryota; kingdom Metazoa; phylum Chordata; class Aves; order Passeriformes; family Timaliidae; genus Pomatostomus; species Pomatostomus ruficeps. Next base: position 51,996 of record VYZT01015998.1, read on the forward strand.
AAATGGGCACAGGAACCTGCCAGTGCCCTGCTACCTGGTGGAGATTTCTGCCCTTGGTTAGACAGCGTTGTGTTGCCTGAGCTTCCAAAGGAGCTCCAGGGGACTGCTGTTTGCCTACTGAAGTGGTACCTGATGGAAAAGGATTTCCATAGGCCAGTCAGCAGAGCATGGTTGCTAATTTAAGGGGTGGGAAAGGGAATCCAGGTATCAGACTGCAGAGCCTCTGCCTTGCCTGGCTTGGTCAGGCCAGCCTGCTAAATAGCCCATTTTGTAACACCCAGAACTGACAATTCTTCCAGGCATGCTTTGTGTTAGTCATGTACCATCTCTTTTTGTCCCTGCATCCCCAGTCTCCTTGTGCCAAGCCCTGTGTGTCTGGTCATGGTTGTCTACCTCTCTTATCCATCTGCAAGGTGAGACAGGCATTTCAAGCGCAAGCTGTGTGCCTGACTCCTGTGAGACACTCCAGTTTTAAAACCCCTTTTGGCAGCTTCAATAACATCCTCCTAAACTGTTTATTAGGTGCTGAAAGATGGTGGCATTTGTGAAGCTGCTTTTAAAATGTTTACTCACAGCAGTATAGGCACCTCTGCTTGTTATTATCATCCAGACCTCAAAATGGAAAATGTCAGCAGCATCTGCTTGATAGACTTATCTGCCTGATTCTGTGCCTAAAGTAACAAGCAGCAGATTTAAATGGAATTTAAGTGGTGAATAAATAAAACACAGCAAGACCACTAATATTTGCAGGAATCCTTTTTAGTTATCTAGAGAATTAGAGCCCTTCTGATGTGGGGGAAAAGAGCAACTTGCCGTGCTCACCTCCACCCTCACCAAGTCCTTCGGAAGGAAGTTGGAGTGTGTGCCAGTGTATTTGGGCAGCCTGAAGTAGAGACAGTGTGTTTACTCCATGCTGGGTTGCCCCTTGGCAAACAGCCCTGAGGAAGCAGTGAATGGCAGAGCTGTGGTTTGGTGAGGCCTGTTCTTGTCTCAAGGTATGATGGCCTGCTGCTGTTAGACGGCATCTTCCTCCTTGTCAGAGCAAGCCACCAGAAGGACTGAAGGACTGGCAGTGGCTCACCCTGCTCTGCCACCTTCTTTCCATCAGCTGCAGCCCAGGATGCCCATCCTTCCTCCCTCGTTCTGCAGCCAGGGTCAGCACTTATTCCTCAGATATGTGTTCAACCTGGCTGCCTTAGAAGCAGGGTGGAGAGTGTTACAAATTTCTTCCACCCTTCCTTACAATAAAAGCTAGGAAGAGAGGAAAGACATAGGAGATCACTGAGCTCATTTCTACTGTTTAGTGCAGGATGTAAACTCAGATAGAAAGTATGTCAGCTGATACAAAGCACACCTCCTGACACTGAGTTTCCTCTTAACAACGCTGACTAAGAGGAACTGACAGCTATGTTAGAAGTATGCTCACCCTTTAAATTAACTGAGAAGATTTTACAGGAAAAAGGAGTTGTATAAATAACTTGGAAAAGTAATTTTTTTGTTTGTTTCTACCAAGTATAAGTCATCTTTTCTCCTCTTGATGATATTTTTTTAATTCAGCTGATAAAGCTGAAGTTTGCAGGAACTTTTCATTTTGCCAAGAGAATGAATAAATAAGATATTCCCTACACTGGATCTATGAATGCTACTGACAAGCCTGAAAGTTATTTTGTTGTATAAGGGGGGGAATTTCTTCACAAAAATCTGTTTAATAAATCCATTTAGCAGACAACTAAGTTACTCTCATTTGGCATGAAGATTCAGATAGGGGTTTGCTAGCTAAAGCAAGTTAGGAAAGCTTGGATATTTTTTAAAGGAAATGGAAAGGAAGTAGAAGATTACTCCATTGCTTAAAAGCTTAATTGATTTTACAAGACTGAATACCTTTTTTCCTGTTTAAAGATAACTGTAATGTGTGGAAAGTCACAAAGGAAATACAGTGATAAGGAGCCATTTTTACAAGATGGGCTCTTTTATTTCCTCTGCTGAAAAGAGAGCTGAGCAATACTATTTACAATATTATAATGGGTATTCCGGTGTTATTTTAAAGAGCTTTAAAGGATGAAAGCTGATCTGCTAGAGAAAGGTATTGCAATTGCCAAATAGGACACACATGCCCTAACTTTGCAGAGAAGAATTTGCCTTTGTATTTTTGTTAAAGGCATTAAATATTGTACGTGTATGCTGGCCACAGCATTAGATTTAAGATAGTAATTTTCAGGTCTTGATCACACCATCTTGTGCATAGTTCCTAATACATATAAAGCAAAGGTGACTAGGACTCAGCGAGGGGAAAGGGAAGCACGTTTTATGCAGCAGTTTTCCATCTGGGAACATGGTGGTGGTGACTGCAATACACAGGAAAGTAAAGTCTCCCGCTAATTTTTCCTTCAGAGAAAAGACTGCACCATGGCCCCATATTTACAGTCTTCTGCTCTAACTGATGAGTGGCTGTGGTGGCATGAAGGCAACAAGGGCCCTTTGTGAGAGCCCTTCCTGGTCTCTCCCCTGAGAGTGCAGCAGCAGCTGGTGGGAGCTGTGTCTGGTGCAGAGGGAACTAGTGGGTTTGGCAGCTTCCCGGGATGGCTGTGATGCTGAACACAAGCAGCAGTTCTGCTTTCCAGCCAGTCTCTGACCAAACACTGCATGGACGGGGCCACTGCAGAGTGAGTTTTGCACTTTCCTCATGGGCATTGAGGCATTCAAGGCAGGTGCTGCCTTTCTTGTAGGACTTACTGTGCTCCTGCGCAGCTGTGGTCAAGGAGGCCACTGCTGGACAGGGTGAGGTGCTTCTGTGCTCTCCCAGGCTTTTGTCAGGTTTTGTTCTTTCCCTCTACAACCTTAAATACTCTAGAAGGGTGGAGCACCTCTCCTGCACAGACAGGCTGAGAGAGTTGGAGTTGTTCTGCCTGGAGAAGAGAAGACTCTGGGGAGACCTTAAGAAGCCTTCCAGTACCCAAAGGGTCCTACAGGAGAGCTGGAGATGGACTTTTTACAAGGCCATGTAATGATAGAACAAAGGGGAATGGTTTTAAACTAAAAGGCAAGATTTACATAAGATGTTCAGAGGAAATTCTTTACTGTGAGGGTGGTGAGACTCTGGAACAGGCCACAGCACAGAGAAGCTGTGAACGCCCCTGGAAGTGTCCAGGGCCAGGATAGATGGGGCTTTGAGCAACCTGATCTGATGGGAGGTGTCCCTGCCCATGGCAGGGGGTTGGAACTAGGTGATCTCTAAGATCCTTTCCAATCCAGGACACTCCGTGATTTTACTGAACACATGTTACTGCTCATGCTCTGTCCTAGACACAAAATCACAGTAAAGCTGCAAAGAAAAACAGGGAGTAGAATAAAGGAGGCAGAATGTTAGAAAATATGGACTTCAGAACTGCCTGCCTTTAGTTAACACATTTGATGCTCTCTCTTACCTCATGGTTAAGAACTGGAAGTTTTGATGGAGTACCTTATAAATTAGATAACAGTTTCATGTGTGATGGAGAGAAATTTAGATCTAAAAATAAGTGACTGACTGAGTAGCTAGGAACTGTTGATCTATGGGCAGAAAGGACCTCTGAAATGTAATATATAATTAAGTTTTCTTTCTCTGACATGTTCCAGTCCTTTTCCCATAGACACTTGCATGTTTAAATGATAAATTATAAAGTATGCTTCATTCCAAAACTCAGCCTTATTTTGTTCTCATTCAGCAAAAACAGAAAAAAAAATTGATTAAAAATGCTGATTAGCCTCCTGCTATAAGGATCTGCAGGATCCTTAACGTGGGGAACGGGACCGTTTTCTGATTTATATTTACAAAAAAAGTGAAAACTTCTGTTTGAAATTGTGGCTTGAATAATCTGTCATGTTTCCATTTTTTTCTCTTGCCTTTGAGATCTCATCTCTATGAAATATCAAGTAAAAGCAACTTGGTGTAGCAGCCTCATATAAAGTACTTGTATCACCTTATGAAAAAAATCAAACTATGACTGACTAAAGATGCTTTAACTTCTAAAATAGAAATGTGTGGGGAGAAAATAAACATGGTACTTAGATATTCATTTCCACCATTGCTTCTTTCTGTACATTAGTCTTCATGTTGTTTTTTCCACTGATTATAGGAATCAAACATTTTAAAGCAAATACAGAAATTTTAAAGACAAACTTGTCAAGCTCAGCAGTTGGAGGTCTGGAACTTGACTTCAAGAATACTGATATTTGTTTAAAATTCCAGCAATTTATAGGGTTTTTTGCACCAGCACCCCCACTGTGCCTTAAGAAAAATCTTTATTTTCAGAGACTCAAAATGGTACATGAAGTCTGTGACATTTAAGCTGGCAATTGCCCTTTGAGGTAAACTGAGTTGATCAAATCAGTGAAGGAACCATAAGATTCTAAGGATAGTATTTTTATGAAGATCAAGTTACAGCTCTGATTCACTCTTGTTCACAAAGAAAATTTTGTTAAAATCTGTTTTTGTCATCTGACAACAAATCAAAGCATGCAGCAACAGACATTTCCAGAATGTAAGTGAAACAGGCCAGTCCCAGGTACTGATGGAAGACCTGGATTAACAGAAATAGGTACATCATCAGTAATGTAAGGCCTTACATTCCCAGATATACAAACATGTTTTCCTCATGGCATTAGCATCCTGACCTGAAAAGAAAAATCTTTACCTGGGACTTAGCATTACATAAGTAAGAAAATTATTAAGGCCTTTGTACTGGTGTAGGCAGGAATAACAGAAGTGAAATCTGTGGAGCTACCTGAACAGAAAATTGGTATGAGAACTGGGGCATAGGATCCTGAGGGTATGTCTGTACCACCAAAGGAAAGTGCGCAGGGAGGGAGAGCTTGCGTTCTCCTTGTCCCCGTTCCTTTGTGAGCCAGCTTATCCCCGGCTCTCCTCCAAACTATTCCAAATATTTGTTTCCAAGACAAATCTGCCACAGAAAGTACAGCTTTCTGCCCCTGGGGCCCAAGATCAGTTCTTGGCTGGCTTTTATTTAGTCATATCAACATAACCTGATTGACCAGTGCATTCAATTATGTCCCCTTATTTATCCCTCACCAAGGAAGCACTCAAATTCCTACCTAGCTTTAGGCACAGGGTTCAGTCCTACTGAAGCTTTTTGCATGCAGGGTAAAAATACATTAAAGTAACCTGGAGTCAAGATATGTATGTTTTAATGTATATATGTATTTTATGTATGTAATGTATGTTTGAAGTGCTACTCAAGTTGTGATATTTTTTTAATGAAGGCAGAAGCCAGAGGTCTTAAACACGTTTAAAGCAAAGCAGATGTTATTTTGCTAAATCAAGATCATTGTTTACACTTTCTTCTGAAGTATTTAACATTAACTGGTAATAAAAGAAAGAGACCACAATATATGGATCCCTGGTTTGTTTGGGTAGAAAATTCCTCAGCTGCTAAGGAAACCGTCCCGCTGCCTTGCAGACTTAAGGAGCATAGTGTTTAATGAAAGTTCACCAGTGGGACTGTGGTGAGCTGGGCACAAAACAGTTCTTAGAGGCTGCTATACCTTTCCAACTTCAGCAGAGCTATATGTGGCATTTCCTGAAGCTGCTTCCTTCTTACCTTTCTGGAGACCTAGGAGTGAATCCTAATGAATGTCACATGTGAGACAGAGGATACCCAAGGCTGGCAGCTCCTGCTATGTCAAGTAACAAGACATGGTGGAAAAGAGACAAAATTCACAAATTCAAAAAGAATATTTAAATTAATCTCAACTCATTCAAAAATGTTTACAGTCTGGTTTCCAATGACAGTGAGTTTTGGAACCACTTTGATTTTTTTTTTTTTTTAAAGCTTAAAAAATCTTATATGTATGCAGTTATTTACACTATTTTATACATTTTGTTAAGTCTTGAAAAAGTTGCAAGCCTGCTATATAGTGATTGTATTTGAGAACTTAAAGAGGATGTCCATTTTTCCAAAATCCTGAACTATAGCAAAATGTGATATGTATATAAATCATAAGTAACATGGTTTTGAGCAGTGGAGTAATGCAACTGATAATGGGTCAGAATAGAGTATTGTCTCTTTTCCCTCTAACCAGGTTATTTTTACTTCTTTGGAGGATTGTGTTTATTTTTTTTTTTTCTCGTACTACAAAAAGATTATCAACTGACAGATAATTTGGTAATACTACAAATTTTTGTTTTGATACCATTTCATTCACACGTGTGAAATACTGAGAGCTTGGCAAAATACAGAAATCCTCTAAAATTGTGAAGGACATTTTGGTGGATACATGTATTTTAAAAAATTATGTAGGTTTATGCTTCAGGTGAAACATTGCTAAACATCTACCTCTATCACAGAAGCAATAGAAAAGTAGGAATATTTTGGATTCAAGGAAATTGTACTAAATTCATTGTTTGTCCAATTGGATAGATCAAAGATGAAAGACAACAAGGCAAAGGATGCCCAGCCGGCACATGATCTCACTGCAGCAATGGGGTAGCAGGAGGCATTCCAGCAGCAGGCAACCGCTGCAATAATCACATGAAATCCAGAAGGAGAGAGGGTGGCAAACTCTGTCTTGTCACTCCAGCCCCTCTTCCCAGTGCAACAGTAGACACAGAGGTGGTATGTGACTGCACTCATCACAGTTAAAAAAGATGCCTAGAAATTTCCTTTTTCACTTCTACAGTGGCCTCTTGGCAGGAACTACGTCATAGGTTGTCAGATTTGTTTCAGTTAAGGGTGATTGGGCTGATTTAAATCCCTGAAGGGAATTTCTCCCCTGCCACAAGGATGTGTTACAGAGGTGCTACAGGACAAAATCATCCAAACAAACTCCTAACATATGATTCTCCTCTCCTTTGTATAGGGGTATATTGGGACATCTAGTGATGTCTTTCCATACCTTGAATACAGGACTTGGGGTTCTCTCCTCACGAGCAGCTGGACAGCATTACTGTGTAAACTGCATGAGAATAAGGTGTACGTAAGCATATCATAGGATCGCAGAATGATTAAGGTTGGAAGGACCGTAAGGATCATCTAGTTACAGCACCCTGCCACCCACTACACCAGGTTTCTCAGGGCTCCCTCCAGCCTGGCCTTGAACACTTCCAGGGATGGGGCATCCACAGCTTCTCTGGGCAGCCTGTGCCAGTCCCTTGCCCTGCTCTGAGTAAAAAAAGCATATTGTCATATTTAGAGCAAATGGAAAATGTGTTGCCATGTAAAACCAGCCAAACATCTTCTCAATGCCAGTACAGCCTTGAGAAGGTAGTGGAAGGCCTCCTTTCCATCCAAAGTGTACATATGGTGATGCATTATGCTTTATCTTATGTTTGTTAGGTGGGGTTTTTTTGTCCCCAGTTCTGACCCCTGGCAGGCTGCTGCTCCTCCCCATGGATCTGTTGGCTGGAGTGGGCTGGGTGAGGTGCTGTGGTTTGGCCGGTGGCTGGAGCACCTGGGCAGTGATGCTTTGGGTCCCTCAGTGCCCAGGGACAGCACCCTGGGGCTGGGTGCCATGGCTGCCGCCAGGCTGGGCCAGCCAAGTGGAGAAACCAGACTACAGGTTTTAATTTCACTCCTGAGATGCCTGTGCAAGAATGGGCATGGAAATACCCAAGCCAGTAAGCTCACAATGAAACCACGTAGGAAGGCTCCTCTGCCAATTTTTTACAGTATCCCAGGGGAAAGTGGTCAAGAGGCTTCTGTGGCATTCAGTGTGTCCTGACATTTTCCATACTCCATGGATTTATAGCATTCTGTAAAAATAAATTATTTAAATCAATCTTCCCAAATGTTACTTGATGAATTTCTCTCTCTAAATATTTGAAGAACAGTCTTGAGCCTTTATCTAGCAAACAAAACGTAAATTGAGATATTTCCCTTTCCATCAATAAAAAAAAGAGATAAATAAAGGATTCAGTGAAATCCAAATCACAATTCTACAAGTGCTGGTAGGATGGCAACCTTGTAACCAAAATGCACAAAAACATCTCTTTTTTTTATGAATCCCTCTGTAAAATGGGGGAAAAGGAGAGGATGGTGAAAATCCGAGTGCTGGGGTGACTCTGCCTGCGTGCAGCTGAGGGTTGTAAAAAACTTGTCAGGTGCCTCTGACAGGCAAACATTTAGTTTTATAACCTCAGTATTTGCAACATTTAAGGCATTTCCTGTCTTAAGTATTGGGAAGTACAAGTAAATATTGCCTGTTCTGAGGTTAACTGCTTTGCTTAGGAGGCTTTTCATGGTCAGAACCAAAGAGCAGGAAAACCACAAAAATCCCAAAGCAGCTGTCACATTTTTAATTCATTAGGAACAACTCATACCTATTCCCAGAGCTACCTTTAATAGTGGGGCTTTCCTGAACCACAGGGAGTTTTGCTCATATATAGAAAATCTGAGCCTGATAAGACAGTTCTGGCTTGATTCTGAAATGCTCAGAACAAAATTACTCCAACTGAATCTGTCCTTTATAAGGAAAAGGGGAAGCTCATTTGTTCTATCACCTTTTCTTTCTTTTTTTTTTTTTTTTCAAAAGAAATGCTAAATTTCCCCACACTACTTCATATGCAAATTGTGTAGATATCTCTGAACCTTTGCATTTCCCATCTCCGGATGGCAGCCTAGACAGCCTGCTGGAAAGCAGAGAGGGTGTGAAAATGGGTGGGCTTAGAGCAGCGGCTGGAGTACATCTCTGCAATTGCTCCATTGAAGCCGGCAGAACTTGATCGATTTAAGGCCAGATTTGGCTCATGATTGAATTTTTTATGTCTTTAGAGCCAACACTGTGCATAGCATACGAAGAAAAACAGAGTACAGTTACTGCCTTTCATCTCAATCTATTTCTTGCTCTTCCACAATTAAGAGATAATGAAAAATATGTACATATGTGCCTGCACACATATACACACCCAAATCCTTTTCTTATAAAATTTTCAATGCTTTTTTGCAGACTCAGGAGTTCTGGATAAAGCTTCAGAGAAGTATATTGAGATTTAGATATTTATTTTAACCAGCTTGAACTTGGATTTTTCCCATGGCTCAGGGTAAACTTTCCCTAGGGAAGCCTGTTTAGGGGGCAGCATCCATGCAGGGATCTGACTCTGGGTTCAGAGCTGTGGTTTTGAAGCATCCATTACTTTGGGGCAGAAAGCTCACCATATGGCTGTTTTGTTTCCAGTAGCTATAATGTAATTGAATCAATTGCCCTCACATGATATGGGTGTACTAACTGCACATACATCATTTCTTTCTGGGTTTTGAGGCTTGTAAAGAGTGGAGGGTAAGGCCCCTGAGGATAAATCAGTCTAGTTTGTCTTCAAGAAAAATGGGTTTAAATCTGACCTGTGGTACAGGCACAAATTAATTCAGTGCTTCTGACAGTCCCACATGAATACTTTCCTCATTTGGAAATTATCCTCTGATGAAGGTTGCTGTCAGTCTTTACACAGCAAAGCTACAAAAAGCAGATATCTTCTGAAGTGAAGGTCATCAGTAAATAACATGCAAAATTCAAATACAGCCAACCTAAGCTAGGTAAAGGGATAGCAGCAATTCTCATGATACTGTCAGAAAGCAAATCATGAGGTGAGAGGATGGGAGAGAGGAGAGGGGGCTGCTAAAGGCCGACTTCTCCTGATGCTGAGACCTCCAGCCACTAAGGCAGTGGGGTGTGCTTGTCTCCCACTTTCCCCTTGCAGCAGGACCCAGGTAAGGTCAGTGCCTAAACCTACTGTGCCCTAGTTTTCCCAGTCCTCCACTGCTTCACCTCAGCTCGTCTCAGTAAGATAACTAGAGTTTGTGGTTTGTTTTTTTTTTTTTTTCTCTGCTCTGCTCCAGGTCTGTACCAAGAGCTGAGGTAAAAGCATTGCTCTGATGTCTCTGGCCAGGCATCGATACTGCTGCCTGCTTTGTGTCTGCTTCAAGCTCTGTGAATCTTTCCCAGCAAAACCAAAGGGGACTTAGCTTCACTGCTTTTTCTTTTATTGTAAGGACAAAATTTAGACCTGCTGAAAACCAAGGCCAAATCCCAAAAAAAGATGGGACAGCTTTTGGAAGGGGAAGAAATGAAATGTCTAAACGTGTCTTATCTAAGCTAACCACCTGGGCCTCGGGCATTAGGCAACATGGGATGAGTTTCTTCCTGCAGGTGCGTTTTTATTGAGGTGGGACAATGTGTCTTCTGGCAGTGCCCACCTCTTTATGTTTACAATCAATCCTGGATAACTGGCTTCACAAAGTGCCAGCTAACCAGTTGGGTTAGTTGCATACATCTTGTGGTTACTGTTAAAGGGGTTGTTCTTTGAAGTCAAATCATGGCTTCATAGGATTTTTGTTCCAAAGGTGAAGAAAGAAATCTGGGCTTAGATTTTCATATCCCCTTCCCCTTTCCTTGGGGGACTCCAAATTTGGAGTGCACCACTCTAGAGCTGAAGACCATTTATCAGCAATTCATCACATTGCCAGAGAGTTTGGAAAGTGGTTTTCAGTCCTTTCAGTTATTTTTGTGTTTGAAAGATTGTTTTCTGCAGTACGTGTCCTGAAGCAGAAATTGAAAATTTGTCCTTTCAGAGCTATTATTGAGTCTGACCTACCTTTTAATTTATTAACATACTTGCTTTCCTATATGATATCAGGTAAAAACCCATTTTATTTTTCTCACTTCTTCTATGAACCTCTCTGTTTAAATACACTTCTTCCATTTCTTGCTTCTTTCCTATCCTGGTTAATTTCTTTCAGACCTTTGGGTTTTGAAGCCCAACAGCAGCAATTTACCAACTGGCAAATATCTGTCCAGCACAGAAGTCTTTACATGAAAAAAGGTGAAGGTCATCGTGGAGAAGAGACAGCATTTCTGGAGAGATGGGATTGAAATTCCAGCATATGGACAGTCTCTGGCTTGGAACATAGGTGATGCTACAAAGCTGCAGAGCAGCAGAAGACAGAAACAGGGGAAGGCAGAGCCAGCCCCTCTGCAAACTGGTGGGAAACTAAATTCCAAGATCATACCTTACTCCAGGTCAAGCTAATATCAGTTGTGCCTTCTTGGTAAATTTATGCCTTCATACCACTTCTTGTGTCTAATTCTCCATTTCACTTTCCACCAAATTGAATTTTTTTTCTATTTCTGCTTCTTGGAAACTTAATTTTCTGCCATATAATACCATTTTAGTGCAATCCCTATGCAGACACATTAGGACAGAGCAGAATTATACAGATGCCAGACATAAAACCTGTATCAAAAAAATTCCGTTCTAGCTGGTTGTGCACAAAAAATGTGGATTTAAGGTAACAGAAAAGAAGTCCAACATCAACTCATGGCAGTAAATGGTGTGCTATTACTAAAAATTGCATGCTACAAAATTTTCTGAATTTGTACAATGTCTTGGTGGATCTTTTTTTTTTCTTTCTTTNNTTGTGTGTTTTTTTTTTTTTTTTTTTTTTTTTTTTTTTTTTTTAACAAAAGACATCATTTTCCTTTGAAACACCTTCTCTTTCCTTCATCTCTTCTGTCCTGTTTTTTGTCCAGAGTACCTCAGACTGTATCTCCCCTAATGGGGCACAAGCCCATCTCCAGTCTCACTTCAAGACACTCTCTTGAAGTGTCATTGCTCACAGTCACTTATTTGAAGCTGCACTCTCATTTATCTTCACTCGTTTGTTCCCTACCTGTTGATAAAGAGTAGAACAAGGGATGCTGTCTTTCCCATGAATAGGAAAATAAT
>VYZT01016000.1:1620-32287 GCA_013400735.1 Pomatostomus ruficeps
CTTTAGATATCTGCAGCAGCATTGCAGGAGGAGCACACTGCGCAGTTGACCACACCATATGTCATTAAATTCAGGTACAGGGGAGCTTTGGTTAAGGCCTCCAGAACAAGCTCTGAGGCCACTGATTTGTATCAGCAGGTTATCACGCCTTCCTGAGATGGACTAATTAACTACAGGCAAGAATAACTGCTGCTGCCAGAACTAAGAATTGCATCTTTCCCATCAAATGCTTACCCACTGAAGTAGCTGCCCTCAGTTAGGCCTGTTAAACAGCACTACCAGGTGGAAAAACACGGGGATTTACTTTATTCCAGCTAGCTCCTGGACATTTTTAGGATTTTTTACAGTTGAACTTGTCTATTCACAGAATGGATACTGTGCTCAAAAATTAAACATAGCTGTAAAGGCTTTGCCCTCACCTACCTTTGTTAGGAACTAAGTCTAAATAATTAGTGTGTGCGTATATGTGGTGTCGGGGGAGTGGAGATGTGGCCTTGTCAATCAGCACTGCCCCTGCAAAAGCAGCAGAGAAATCCAGCAGCCTGGCTGATGTGTCCATGAGGATTAACTCAGAGTTTCACCAGATACTGAACAAGCATGTACATTCATCTGAAATGGCTGAAAAAAATAAATAACTCCAAGAACATTTTGGTAGAAGCAGGCTTTTTCTTGCATGAACTTGAAAGAAAGGCATTGCAGACACTATATCTAAATCTATATATTACTTTCACTATTCACACTGTGTGGTATGTACACCAAATATCTTTCTGTCTTCCTGTTTAGTGAAGAAACCTAACAACACTCCTCATAACTAGGTTAACAACTTTCCAAAGAATTTTTCTGATGTTGTTTGTTTTACTTAAAGACCTAACCTGTGTATACTTCCTAGTCCTTTTAGAGAAGTAGACTCCCTTTAAACAAATCCTACTGAATTATTTTTTCAGATATCACTTGTTCAATAAAATGGAGGGGATTATTTAGCTATATGCAGAGGATATTTGGTTGCAGAGAAGTTGTTTTGACCACTTTGTAGTTGAGCACTTTTTGTTTCAGCTCGGTATGGGCAGTTTCTCATCCTAGTGCTTGTGAAGACCATGAAACTCAGACGGCTGCCTTTTGGGGGAAGACTTTATGAACAGATGCACAATGAAACAAATCCTACTGTATTCTTTGTAGGAACACCTGGTATTTTGACACCATTGTTGTGGGTAATTAATTTCTGCAAGGTATGAAAGAATTCCTCTAATCCTGTTTAATATTCAACACCCTTTAGTTTTAGATAGTCCTGCAAGAGGCAGGGATCTGGATTTGATGATTGTGGGTTCATTCAAACTGGAGATATTCTATGATTTAGTGAAGACCTTTGCATTCATATTATTGCTATTTACTCCACAGTGGTTACCAGGGAAGTTAGTTATTTTTTAATGTTTTAACCCCTACATAAGAAGTTAATTAAAAATGGAAATGTTCTAGATTTCCTGTTTGTGAACACAGAAATTAAATAATTATCTGTGAATAATTAAACTCTTATTCATATTTTCAAGAAATTCTAATTTTCTCCCTTTATTCCTCGTAGATCTGAGGCCAGCCTTCAGTCTGGCTTTGGTTGTGAAGGTATCTTCTTCAGTTCTAGAAATTCTGAGATATCAAAATCAATGGAAACAAAATAGTCTGCAACCTGTGTCCCGTACTGCTATCTCACAAATGCAGAATTGTTACAGATTTATATACAAGTGTTGGGATTATCCATTGCCATGTCTTGCTTACTGTTCTGTATTTTTCAATGACAGAGAGCATATTTCAACAGATTAACTCATATTATCTGCTGGAAAAAAAACCAGTTGCCATTTTGAATCAACCTAATGCAGTGAAGAAAGAATGCCATTAAGTTTAATGTCTATGCTGAACTGGATCAGCAGTCGTGATATGATTAAATTCCATGGACTGTTTTTTTCACCAGTGTCATCACTTCACATTTTGTAAACCCGGTGTATATAATGGCATAGAATACTGGCTGGGACCACTCTTCTGCCTAGCTGAGCCAGAAATCATTCTGAATTGTGTTTATCCTGGACTTTGCCACACACAAGAGACAAAATTACTTCTATAACATTATTTCTTGTATCATTTACCATCAACTTCCTGTCTTATCTGGCTGCTTTTTTTCTCTGTACTAATGATTTAAGCCTAGCTGTGCCATTGTTGGGTTGGAAGCTGGCCTTCAGAAGACCTATTCCTTGGTTTGCTGCTAACTCACTTGTGTGACCTTTTGTGGGTTCATAAATCTACCTTTATTTCAGTTTACTTGTCTCTAAAATTGCTATGATAAATAGATGTTGCGTTTTGTTGAGCTGAATTTCAAGATATATTGACCCAATAATCAATGATTTACCAACTAATAATAAATCCTAATACTGAGTCAGAGAGTGAGAGGGATTGCTCAGTTCACTCTTGTTACACTCAGAGGGACAACTCTGCTCAAATTCCATCCAAACTCCGGAGGTATCTGGAGAGATGTTTTCAAGTTAGCACTTAGTCTGATACACATGGACTTCATGAAATCATGGGTTAAAATCCTAACAACTTCAAATAAACCTTTTATCCTTTCAAGTGCCAATCAGGATGGGTTCATTTGCAAATACAGTCTAATTGTTTAACCTTATTCCAGACCTTTGGGACCCAATTATCCTGCTGCTTGTAGGAGTGAAACCTAATTACCATTTTTTTTAAAGATAAGATTAAGCAATACTTGTAATTGATGTCAGGAATTTAATTTTTTAAACAGATCTTTATCTGGCACTGTTCTGCTGAACCAACAGCGTGCTGTTTCTCACACACACCCTTACCTTGAGGTGTTTGCTGGTTATTTTTCCCTGGCATGATCTTTTGATAGGAGATTGTTTTATTATTATTGATAAAATATTCAAAATAATAAGGCCTTTCAGCTTCCACTGATTGTGGTTTCAATTCCGTTGAATTCACTAAATTAGGTTGGTACAACCTAATATCTGTTTACCGCATGCTGCTGCACTGTACACCCGAGCCAAGCCTATTTGAGCATGGGAGACACCAAGTCACCGGCAGTCAAGGTTTCCTACATTCTACACAAAGTACCTGGAGAGTCTGACTGAGTTATCCCCCATGAAATTTCATGTTTCCCCAGCATGACTGGTTTTGGTACGTCTATTCTGTTTGTTTGTCTCTCTCCAAAACAAACCTTAGTAGTCAGTGGAGGCAGAGTAGAGTGTTACAATCCAGTTACAGTTAATTGTGGTAGCACAGACTCTTTCTCATAGAAATTTTCTCTTCTTCGTCCTGTGTTTTATAAATAAAGATAAAGTTTGGATGTTACTGAAACGATCTCTGGAAAGATAGGCGATTCAAGCCTGGCCAATCAGCCTAGGGGGAAGTTTTGAACTAACCCAATCCGGACGACCTTTGAAAAGTCTATATGAGTTTTAGAATTAAATAATAAAATCAGATTTACGCCACATTCATCCAGCTTAGTTCTTTCACTCCGCTAGCGGTTCAACAGCGACAGTTAATGACCTTATTCTCCGCCTCCTTCTCTTGAGATGAGCTGAACGTTAAACTCTCAGAAGCCTGGGACACGCGTTGCCCTTGGGAAACTGCACAATCCTTGACATGTCTCCTGATGCAGATTTCCCAACGCTACATTGTCTGATCTCTATCCATCTTTCTGTTTGCTTATGGAGCTTCCTGAAACTCCAAATGTCAACCTCACGTCCCCTCTGCTCTAAGACAAAATCAGCTGTAACTATGATATCCTTTTTAAATGTCTGTCTAAGGTTTTCTGCCTCAAACTTTAGCACCTGAGGATCTTAAGCTGCTCCAGCTGCTCCACTATTGTAGAAGAGATTTGTCCCTTCTTCTTTGCACCCACCCTTTGGCATTATGGTGTTCCCGCAGTAATCCTCCGCCTAATGGGCTGCTTTTGCTTGAGCATCTCTCACTATGCCCAGGAGAACTCTGCAAGCAGGATGTACATCATGGAATGGGCTAGAAAAAGTGCTACTAGGTTGATACGGGCAGTTGCCAAGTCAAGCATTGATATCCTTGCCACACCTAATGAATCTGTGTCAGGTAGGCGGTTATCAGTCAGGACAGAAAGCATTAACAGCCGTTGCTTCTTGGAACAGCCTGGGTTGCTGTCTCCTAATTTTCTCTTTCCTAGGTTTATGTCATCAGTTTTTCCTTGTGTTACTAGTCACTATCACCTCAGCAACTTCACTCCTCTACAGCCACCTTTCTTGTCTTGCATGGTTT
The DNA here is from genome assembly GCA_013400735.1 of Pomatostomus ruficeps. Lineage (NCBI taxonomy): Eukaryota > Metazoa > Chordata > Aves > Passeriformes > Timaliidae > Pomatostomus > Pomatostomus ruficeps. The sequence continues at coordinate 5,908 of VYZT01016000.1, forward strand.
TAACTGAATTGCTTTCAAACATCTTATTACTAGAACAGAATCAGGCAGCCAGACATGCTACACAAAACTAGACCTTGGGTCACATGAACCTGAATCACTGCGCCATCGGTTACACCGCATCCCTCTCTCTTTTCTATCCCTTTTATTTCACTTTTCCCACAGGTCCCATTTTCTAACCTTTGGTCAGTTTAGTTCCTGCCTTAGCTGGAGCTGAGCAAAGGAGAAGAGTGACTTTCCAGGAATTCAGGACTATATTCCTGCTTATTTAACAATTATCAATCCCGTGGTTTTTTATAGCAGATACCTGATATTGTTACCTTGTGCTGAAACTTGGGAAATAACCACATTTCTGAAAAGAGGCTCCGGAATATCTTTTGCATCCTGCAATACATGTAATTACTTCTATCTGAGCATATATTTTAGAAGTGTATATTACTGAATTTCATTCTGTATTTCTGGACCATTTCTCTGGTTTTGGCAAGAATCTTTCAAATTTTTGACCTGGTCTATAAAGTTTGTGCCACATGCAAATGAAACATATTTTCTCAGTATTATGTAATTCCTAACAACAATATTAATAACGTCATACTCACAACAGATTTCCATGAAGCCCCACTTGATATATCCTCCCACTCTGGCATATCACTGATCCCCACACTTTGGTATAATTATTTAGGGGTATTTGCACCTTCGGAGAAGTGCCCTGAAAGCCATGCTTTGCAAGTATGTTTTGGAAATTATTACTTGACACAGTATAAAAACCTGAATACAGTCAGCATGTATATGATTGAAATCTCTTTCTGCTCTCTGGGATGCCCCTGTTAACATTTCATAGGTAATAGACTGAGTTGATTTGACTTGGTACATACTGCTGTATTCTGATCACTGTGCCATTTCTCTCCTATTTTCCAAATTCTTATGAACAGATTGATTGATTTGGGATTTTCCCAGGTGGTGAAGTTAAGCTGATTCACCGACACTACACTACATTTTAGTTTCTTAAGAATAAGCACTGTATGAGCCTTTTGGTATCACACCCTTAAAGACAGAAGTTAAAAATTCTGATAGGTTCTGCCAGTTATCTAACAACCCTGGTACCGTCAAAAATGCAAAACCTCGCTCTACATAGCACTGTATAAAAATCCTTTATCCATGCCACCGACTCTCTCATTCTAGAATAGATATTCAATCTTTTTCAAACCAGGTATTATCAATCCCAGGGAAGTTCCTAATTAAACCAGGGTTTGCTCATCCTGGGAAATAAGGCAAAAAAATCTGACAGTTAATATATTTAATATAGCTAGTAAAAACTATGAATTTGTGTGATTTTCTATGCATTCATAAGGTCATTTCTTTAAATTCAGATCTTAATCCAAAACTAACTAAATCTACTGATGAAGATCAATGAATTTGGAATCTGGATTCTTACAAATGTTTTAACACCAATTAAAGACCAGTAGTAGACAGACAAGACCAAACCCGTAAGGAAAGCTGTTGTGAATTTTCAAAGGCTCAGTGCTGGACAGCTAAAAACAGTGGCAAACAACATTTTTTTCAGATAGGAAAGCAGAATTGGACTTTGGGTGGAAGGAATTTAGATAAGTTTGTTTCCTTCTTCCCTAAAGTCCTTCTAAAAAGGTCACAGTGATAAAAATAGAGCTGCCTTCTTTTACAGGGATTTTGCTTGAGAGCTCAATTTATTCAGAAATCAAGACAGATTGATGTTGTTCCCGGGGAATGCAGATAGGCATATTTTAGACAATAAACCAGGAGCCCTTATCTGCTGAATTTTGTCTTTTCAATGTATCTATCCTATGCTAATTTTAGGTCTGCATTCTCTATATCCTGCCGTGTTTTGTTTTTCCTCCCATTGAGTTCAGATTTCTCATTATGACATGTCCTTCTAGCATATATTTTATACTTATGATGCACCTGTTCTCATTTTGCCCTGCAAGTGCCTAAACGACAGCTAAATGCATCTGTAAGGACAAGTGCTGAACAGGTGCAAAACAAGACCACGAAAAATAAAAGGAGAGGAAGAAATCAGAACCTAATTTTTGCTCTGTCAGGATTTGCCTAATATATGTCTAGCCATTACACAGCCAATACAAATGTCTCATTTGCACAGTTCTTAATCTTCTTTAAATTAGGGATCTTTCTGGAGTTAATTTAGTGCAAGAGATTTTGATAGAAGAAGGCATTCCTTCTCTACTGCTGCCTTGACAGTGATTCTGTAATACAGCTAAATGAATTTCATAGGGTATCCAGCGTTTCTTTTTTGGTAAACACAACATGGACAATACTTTCAGGCACATGGTGTGATTCTTGGGGTGTCCTGGGCAGGCCAGGAATTGGACTCAATAATCCTGATGTGTGCCTTCCAACTCAGCATCTTCTATGATTCTAAAAAAGAAAATGCAAAAAAAAAAGAAAAAAAAAAAAGAGTTGTAGGTATATTTTTTGAAAATAAATCAAAACCACCCTATTTTTATGTTTGTTTTACACTTTCCAAAGAAGTTTTGTCTGTTACTCTTGAGAAGAGTTAGTGCAGATATACTGATTTCACATTTCCATAAAGGAGTATTTTTTACTCAGTCTAATCTCAGTGATACAGGCTGGATAACTGAGCAATGCTATGTGCTTTTTGTATTGTTTCAGCAACATAAGATGTCAGTTGACTATCAGTCTCTACTCAGTGATATAGCTTTGAAATTACTCTAAGGTCAGCCTCCAGGACAGCAGGATTTTCAGGACTGTGGCTACAACATTTTAGTAATTCCTTTTGAGAACAGGCCAAAATCTCTGTTGTCCAGCAGCCAAATGATAGGCTGGAGGGAAGAACAGAGGTCAGTTCAGATAAACAAAATCTGACTACCTTTTTTTTTCTGGAAAGAAGCATCCAGAAAAAAAAAAAAAAAAAATAATCCATTTTGAGTAAAACACAATCACAAAATGATTTAGGTTGGAAAAGAGATCATCAAGTCCATCCAATGACCTAACACCACCTTGTCAGCTGACATGGCACTAAAGGCCCCATCCAGTCTTTTCTTAAACACCTCCAGGGATGGTGACTCCACCACCTCCCTGGGCAACCCATTTCAATGCCCAATCACCTCTTTGGTGAAAAAATTCTTCCTAATGTGCAACCTGAACATCCTCTGGAGCAGCTTAAGACGTCTTTCATGCACTTCTTACAGGAAGTACAAATAACTAAGATATCAGGTTGCAGATTACAGAGACACCAATAATTTTCTGCCCCATAGCCCAGTTAGTTTGGTACTTCACCTGCAAAAGAGAGTGAGAGTTCTCCTCTCAGTCTGAGATAAGTTCTCAAGACCCATCTCACAGAAGCATGTCCAAACCATTGTATTTGTGGGCTGTCTCGTCTTCCCAGTCCTAACTGCATGGCAGGACTGTTTGATCTGCCTCTGAATCATGTGTAGCTCAAGACTGAAAGTTAGGAGTGTGTAGGCTAATCTCAGTCCCTTTGGATAATGTTCCACCTTTCATTTTAAATAGTCAAGTCATTGGAAGCAAGGTAAATCTTTTAACCTCTTGTCAAGAGAATCACTGAGTCAGAATCTGGCTTATTAGTTCAGTTTATGAAGAAACATTTAGTTGTTTTGAATCAAGGGGAACTATCTCAGAAGTGAATCCATCTTCTCCCATACTTGGCCATTAGGTAAATGCTTTGCAATTAGCCACATAAGTAGCAATTTTATGAAACTCATGTGGAAATATTTTTTTTCTTTTCATTGTCTTCTTTAGATTTGTTTTTTAACAAAAAAAAAATCAACATTTGCACATACTTTGGGGGAAATTACATTGGATAAAAAACTCTTTGACTCATACTATTGTGCAAAATCAAAACAGAATACTCAGGGTAAACTGAGTGAAGTTGTTCTGTGGCAGTAGTATAACAGCACATTTTCCTTAAATCATAATAATCCCTTCTGAAGTTAAAAAAGTCTACTATCTGGTGAAACCAGACTGAGCCTGGGGCCACTTTAAGCTGTACTGAAAACCACAGCCTGAGGTGCAAAGCTGCACAGAGCTCTTCCCTGTTTCTTGTACTTGGTTCGTGAAACTGTTCCCAGGGAGGAAGGACCCACCTCTTCCGTAATCATCACACCAATGTACAGGAGAGCAGAGCCTGAGAGCCTATTTTAAACAAGAATTGCTTGGAAGGTTTCCATGGTCTCCAAGCTCTTCTGTCCTTTTTGTTAACAAAGGGGGAAAGAAAAGTCATGAGGAAAAATAAAAGGTATAGGCAATAATGCTTCTGGAAAGGCAGAATTTTCTATTAAGATCATACTCTGAGTTAAGTGGCTCCTTCTTTGACAGCAGCCATACTGCTGCTCCTTGCAGGGCAAGCAGCTGAACTTTCAGGGAGCCAATTAGGAAACGCTTCAGAAAGAGTGGTAGTGATAGCAGCCACCTGAGAGATTAACTGCAGCAAGGGGTTCTTAAAGCACTGCCCTCCAACCATTTTCAGCATAGCTATTATCTTTCTTTTGCATTACTTAAAAATTGCTTTTACAAAAAGAAAAGCAACAAAATGACTTGAGGCTTTTTGTTGGGTCCCAGAGCTTTACAAGAGAATAGTTCCACAGCAAACATCACTTACCAATGGAGTTTTACTTCAGAGAAAAATATGTTTCCTTAAGACAGATAATAAATACCCTTCAGATCGTTGTGGCTGATAAGTCAAAAGAAGCCTGAAAGGTGCATTATGTTCTGCCTTTGTAGTCTTTTTGCTTTTCAGAGTCAGAAAGGATTGATGTTTCTGTTGGGTCACTGCTGAATTCCCAGCTGTACAGAAATACTAAATTTTGGCTTGCCACTGCAAACAGTAAGGAAGGAACTAAATGGTGACAAGAAAAATGAACTATGTTCACATGAAACTCTTTTTGATTCTCCAGTGCAAAATAAAATATTAATGAGAAGAGAATAATAATAAGCTTCCCCTGACCACACATGTGATCTCACAAAATAACAACCAATAAATGTAATGATTTCATGCCTACCTTGTTATTGTAAGACAAAGCTGTTCCTATCAGAAAAAATGGTGACATTCTTGCTCTGTCTGAACTGGGCTGAAATCTTTCTGTTCTCACTAGAACTCAGGTGAAAAATAATGTGTAAAAAATAATCATGTTTGGAAAAATCTAGTAGTATAGCTTTTTTCCATAAATCTCAGCATAATTAAGAAGAATGTGACTCAAAGGCTCATGATTTCTCATGTTAGAAAAGAAAGGCAGGCTTGTATTTTTAACAAGACTGTTGTTCATGATTAATGATATCTGTTTTTAATGCACTTTAGATATATTCACTGCATCCTCACACGGTCTTGCAGCTCTTGAACAAGGGTGAACTTTACCAGGCAGCTTCACGGGGTAATGGCATTAGGATTTCTTAATCAGCACAGCTCTGTCATCCTTATATGCTGATTAAAAGTAGCCATCAGCGTCTGGACATGCAACTTCCGAGGTGCTGTGCTGGGACAGGAGACCTATCAGTAATTCTCCACAACACAGAGAACACTGCTACACCAAGGCTGAATGCCAAGAAGAGTGGAGCAATTTTTATAAAAGTGAATATTTATTTACTTGTTTTTATAAAGTACTAACACTCCTCAGCTGTATTCACAGAAATCCTGTGTTGTTTGGACTTAGTTTAACTAGACTTATTCCTGATTAATGTGCTGTCCTATATTCATTGCTGGAATGTAGATTTTTCCCATTTGGACACACTAAATCAGATATTATTCACTATTAGTGGTTTGCTGCAGTTTTCATTTGCCTATTATTCTATCTTATTTTGCAGTAGTATGCACATTTTAAAGTATGCCTCTATGTAATCTGCTGGATAGAAATTAAAATGATTGCACAACTTCTATATTATATGCTTTGAGAGACAGAAAAATTAAGATAAAATTTTCAATTTTCATACCTATTTTTATCACAGGCTTTTCAGATATGCTGACTTTCCAAGAGTTTTCTGAAGTCAGCAGTTCTTCAGAAAGATTGTCACCTTCAAAAAAAATAGGTTAGTTATTCGTGTGTGGACTGTAAAATAATTTTTAAGTACTAGACACTTTACTATCCTCACTATTTCACCTGTACACCTATAGGGCATGGGCATTTCAATGTGAAACTCTCGGCTGAATGATTCTATTTGTGTTAGTAGTTACGGCAGTCTTTAGTTTTCCAGATCGTTCTTCACAAAAGGGAATCACGTTGGTCCATTCTAGCTTTGAAATCTAGCAGATTTTTTTTTTTTCAAGAGTGGAAAGGACTTTAGCTGAACTCCACAAGAATATAGCTCGTTCACAAGAATACAATTTTGAACATCAAAACTTGATGATTACTCCTTTCCTTAAGTCACAAGCTTCCTGTGGCCAGGACTATAATCATTTAAAAGTGGAGTAGAATGGAAAGGCCTTTTCTGTTATACTCACAGCAACATTTTGCTTTCCTTAATATAACCCTTTTATTACTATTTTGAAATTAGTAAGACAGTAGAGTCCATCAACAGATTGTTTCCATGCTTGCTCATGACTTTTGCAGTAGCTTTGATTCTGCTTTCAAGGAATTCACTGCAGAAATGTACAATTTATAGAGCAGAGAGAATGCAAGGTTTAAATCAAGTTCAGTGGATAAATGAAGGAACAGAAAATTATCTTAAGAAATAATTGAAACACAGAAGAATTGCAGCTTATTTCATGGTGGCTGGGGAAGGGTGCTTCAAACAATCCTGAACCTCACTCTTCAAGATGTTTTTCAGTTTCATGTCAATATTTTAGACTTTGTGTCTTGTACCAATTGTGTGTGGTTGTGTTGAGCTTTGACCTAGGAGGTCAAATTCTGACAGGTAAGGAAATGTCATTATGTAGATCCAGTTCAAGACCAGTAAGGCACCTGCTGTGGTCCTTTCTCCTGGACCTCTTAAAAGTCAAACCTGGAATTCCTGTGAGGAGGACAAGTGAAAGGGAGATTGGATTTGCAGGCTGCAATAAAGTATTTCTCACTGTTTAGTGAGAACCTTTTTTCAGCAGTTCAGCTGATGCAGAATTCAACAATTTTTTTTTTTTAAAACAATTGTCTTGGACGATCATGATGGACTTCTGTTTCCAAATAATTTTAGCTTTCTTCAGTGGCTTGTATTCAAAGAATTGATGGTTCCAGTTAGACGAGGATTTGCTTTGAAAAAACCCACATACAACATGGAATATGGTTGTCTGGACCTAGTGAGTCTGCTTTCTAATCACTGCTCCTTTAGTTCTGTCTCATGCCTCATCACAGCTGAAGTAAAATACATTAACCAGCACTTTGCACATTTCCAGTAGCACACATCCCTGCTGAACTGCACCTATACAGGCCTTGGGAGAGCATCCTATATTGGGCAGGACGTGTTCTGCTCTTCATCTTTCACCTGACAACAATTGTTCTTTCACTAAAAATGAGGGAGTATTTGCACATACAGCCAGATCCCTTTTTTTAAAGGAAGAGTCACACTAATTTGAAGACAACTGCTTTACAGGTCTCTTGTCTTGTGCAGGGTCTTTCTGCTAATGTTCCTGTCCCCAGCTATGGGTAAATGATGGGAAATTTCCCAGCAACTTTGGTACTTTTCTGCTTTCCAGGGTCAGCCCAACAAAACTGTGGCCCGGGGCTTACCTGTGTGGGGCCAGTGCTGGGCACAGGCAGAGAAAGGGGGCTGGGAAGGGGCCTGGCTGGAACACCAAGCTGGTGGTTTGGGGCTGTGGAGGGAGATGCCCTGGCATGACGTGGCCATCACACGGTGTGAGCTTAGAGCATCCCCACTTGAAGGGTGTCTTACGGTCCATTCCAAACCAACTCCATCCGGACATCTACCTCAGGCTCTGTCACTGCCCCTGACAGGGCTGGCTGGTCATCCACATCCATGCCAACCTCATTTGAGAGGTTGGCATGGATGTGGATGACCAGCCAGCATTTGAGACAGGTGGCAGAGCCCCTGGGAGTGCACACAGAAGGCCCTGGCATGACTTCTCCCCGCCCCGTTTACTGTACCTGCAAGCATCCCTTCTTGAAAGCACCTCTTCTCCCAAATAAAAAGCTACAGCACCTTTGTTCGCACTCTTATCGTTATGAGATGCCTCTATCATCAGGGCTGAAAGGCTGTGACATTTACAAACGTGCTGACCCTCGTTTGCCTGTAAAGGATCAATATCCCATCTGCCAGAACAGTATCTACAACCTGTAGATTCCATCTCTCCGGGCTGCAAAGGGCAAAGGTGACACAGCAAATCCAATTGTTAGAAAGTCTCTCTTCTGTAATTTTACCCATGAGCTTCTGTTGTGATGGTGTACTTAGAGGGGTTCACAACCCGCAGAAAAATCTGTATTCACACCTCGATATGCATCTTGTTTAAACAAGTATGGAGTAGGGAAATACCAAATCATACTCTCTGGTATTTAATTAATAATTTTTACTACAAAATACAGCAATTGAGATTACTGTGTTGAAATACTAAAGGAAGATATTAAGAAGAAAATTAATAATGCAACTCAAATATTTTCACCAGAAGCACAACTAGTACATACATTTTTCGCTGCTGAAAAGACACTGTATGTGAAGACTACTGCGTGGTTGTGAATACAGAATGGTTTGGTAACTCACCTTTTGTTTTTGTGAGAGTCATGGAAAAAATCCTTGCTATATTCATTTTACAGGGCTTTAAATAAGCTGTGCTAAATAGAGAACTTAATAAAAACAAGAGAAAATGAAACAAAAAGTTGCAGTCAGACTTTGGTTTATAAAAGTTTCCAAGTCCTTTTTATGTATACAAATCACTTCTGTAAGGAGTCAGAAATGGTAAATGGACTTATTCTAAGAAGAGATTTGGTAGAATCACCCTCCATGTTAAACCCAGGTAATTAACACTGGGTTCTTAAATGTAACCCAGATGATTAATATTGGGTTCTTAAATCTACCTAGGTTCTTCAGAGTTACATTAAAGAAGTGCCACATTTCAAAAGTGCAGGATGCTGAGGGCTTTTGAGAATGAGTGATCATTTAAGCAATTAAATGTGGGATTAGAAGCTTATGGTTAGACGCTCAAGTCTGTAAATCTTGGCTTGCGATTAAATATATTCTAAATAATTTCATTATTATGCACAAGTGGTAAGTCCTTAAGATGGAGGTATTAAGCAAGTTTCTTTGTCTGTTCCTGAACTAGCTGAAGTGAAAATCATTTTTGAGCAGTTTTCTCCCCACATGGAGATACGGTGACAGAAAACTATATAACAATATAACAACATGTGACAAAAGCAGTATGAGAAAGAGAAAAGAAGGGACAGAGGGGTAAACAAATTCAGAGTGTGTGGGGAAAGGCAGGCAGTAGAAGATACAGAGCGAAATTCTGTCAAAAGAAAAATACATTGAATATCTGTCATTGGGCAGTTCTGTGTGTGCAGAGCTTTTGTCAGTAAAAGAGGGCGCAGACTTCCATTTCAAGTTTGATGCAGCCTTCAGAATTCTTTCCATGAGCTTCAGTGAGCTTTGGATTAAGCACTTAGGGGGAATACTGGTTATGCTTAAACTGAATGCTTTTATTTATTCTTTTTTTTTAAGAAAGGAGTCTAAATTATGGAAGAAAGTTTTAGTAAACTCAGAAAACTTACCAAGTTTTCAAACCTTCAGAATCCCCAGAATTTAGTGTCACCTTTAGACCTCACACTTAAAAAGGGAGAAAAGTAGCTTATCATTTAAATGAGTTCAGTAATTGCTCAGGCTGCAGAATGTAACACAAGATGTATTACAAACAAGCCAGCAAAGTAGTTTATTACACCAAGTGTGCAGGGGATTAAAAAAAATACAAGGGAATCCCTGATTGCCATTGTGCTTTGGGATTAATAGAGTTCAAAATAGAGTTGCTATGTTTTAAATGTCTGAATCCAGCGTATGAGCATTTGAAATACACTGCATTTATAATTTCTGTTGTAAGCATAAAAAAAGAAGTAAAAAAGACTTTGAAGATAACAGGAATTTAAGAACTTTAAAAAAAAATATTTTCCCTTTCTTTCTGTTTCTGATGTTATAATTTTCTTTTATTTACCAACCCCTTAATGTGGGCAGTTGGTGCTTCTGAGATTTCCAGTCATAGTTCTTAGTTGTGCCCCTCAGTCTTACTGCCTGAACGCATCCCATTTTCAACAGAGACTTGAAGCCAAGCTGAAATATTCTTCTATTTACCCATTGCCAATGGGCTTCCTCATCCCTTTCCTTTGTCACACCCTCCTCCAGAGCTGTCACTTACTGCCTCCTTCTGTTGGGTGTGGATGCTGAGGAATTGGCAACGGGGAGAGGAGTGCAGCCCTGGCCTCTATGAGGAGAGGCCAGAGTTGCTCCATGTGGGAGGCAGCTGGTTCCTGTCAGCTGCTCTTGGACCCACTGCAGGACACAGCGGAAGCTCTTCAGCCATGTGTGAGGCTCCTTGGGGAAAATCTGTGTAGAAAGGTAAAAATGCTGTTGAGAAGTGAGTAGTGAGAGAAAGAGTGTGAGAAGCAGCCCTATGGACCCTGGGAAGGACCGGGGAGCAGATACTTCAGGTAGTGGAACAGGGATTGCCCTGCAGCTCCTGGAGACACTGCAGTGCAGCAGGTTGTTCTCTGCAGCGAGCTGACAGGAACATCCCAGAGTGGATATCCACACTGCAAACCATGAAGTGCCACGTAAAAACAGATATCCACACTGCAACACCATCCCACGCCAGAGAAGGTGACAGGCTCTGAAGGAAGATGCAGCCTGTGGAGGGCCCATGCTGGAGCATGGAAAAACTGTGTGGAGGCAAGAGCATCAGAGATAACTGACTGAACTTGATGGACTGACCACAAGCCCCATTCCCCACCCACTCTGCATCATGTAGAGGGAGAAAGGAGTGGGAATGAAGGAATGAATTTGAGCCTGGGAAAAAGAGTGAAGGGTAGGGGGGAAAGTGCTGTTTAAATTTTGTCCCGATTTCTCACCATTTAAATCTATTTTAATTGACAACATTTTCTTTTCCCCCAAATCAAGTTTGTTTTGCCTGCGATGGTAAATGATAAGTGATCCCCTTTTTTCACTTTGGCCCATAAGCTTACTCACCTTATTTTCTCCCCTTGTCTTGTTGTGGGTGGGAGTGGGCGAATGAAGTGTGGGTGGGCATCTGGCAGTTGGTCAAGGTCAACCCAACAAACTATTTTACAATCAGATACATAAGCAACATTTGTTGGAAAAAACCAAGGGTACACATATTGCAGGAGAACTTCTGTGCCCCATTTTAGTCACAGAAAAAGTGAAGGAGGTACAGATTAAAAAAAAAAAAAAAGAAAATAAGTGCAGATTGCCCTGTCCATCAACAAAAGTTACAAGGCATGTGCTCCTGCAATATGTCTCATTGCTGCGTTGTCATGTAGCTGTCCACCTTTATAGATCAAGGTCAAATCTGATATTGACAACGATTGTGCTGTTCTTCTCCTAGGAGCCTCTTTTAAACTTGAGCATTCTTTAAACTTAAGCATACAGGCATTGCAGCTGCTCTTTCCCGCATCCAATGACCTTTGTACATTCATATTTTTCTAGTCATACTCTATCTGCTGGCTCTTACAACATGTTCCCATGAGCTTACCAGTTTGGATGCTGAAAAGCTGCTAGCAGAAGGTTTTCCCTGCTTCTTACAGCGTTCTGTGAGAATCTCTCATTTCCCATGCAAACTATGAAAACAATAAGCTGGTTTTTGTGTATAGTATCTGAACACCTGCTGTGTTTCCAAGGTCTGTTTTGATTCAAGACACAGCATGTTTGGAATTGGGTGTTGTAGGACTTCAGCCAATCACCCTGGGGTGTTTTCCTACTCCATACATAATATTTGAGTTGCATTATTAATTTTCTTCTTAATATCTTCCTTTAGTATTTCAACACAGTAATCTCAATTGTATATTTTGTAGTAAAAAATATAAATTATATACCAGAGAGTATGATTTGGTATTTCCCTACTCCATACTTGTTTAAACAAGATGCATATCGAGGTGTGAATACAGATTTTTCTGCGGGTTGTGAACCCCTCTAAGTACACAATCACAACAGAAGCTCATGGGTAAAATTACAGGAGAGAGACTTTCTAACAATTGGATTTGCTGTGTCACCTTTGCCCTTTGCAGCCCGGAGAGATGGAATCTACAGGTTGTAGATACTGTTCTGGCAGATGGGATATTGATCCTTTACAGGCAAACGAGGGTCAGCACGTTTCTGTTGTAAATGTCACAGCCTTTCAGCCCTGATGATAGAGGCATCTCATAACGATAAGAGTGCGAACAAAGGTGCTGTAGCTTTTTATTTGGGAGAAGAGGTGCTTTCAAGAAGGGATGCTTGCAGGTACAGTAAATGGGGCGGGGAGAAGTCACGCCCCCTGAGTGGCCACTGACCAAACACCTATAAATTTCTTAGCGCATATAAAGAGGATTGTAATAAACGCGCTCTCTCGCTCCTTGGACTGGCTGTGTGTCTGTGTGAACTCGCTGCATTACTGGTACAACAGGGACATACCAGCATCCAGCATTCAGAATGTTTCCCTCAGTCAGAGAACAGTATTTTGCTACTATGAGCTCCAGAGTCCACAAGAATCGGTTTCCAGCACTCTAGTTCTTTGTTCCCTCATTTCTGCTGGGTATTTTCAGCTAATTGTTTTAAACTCCTACAGTGACTGAATACATTATTTTTCTCTTAAGACAGAAGATATTCCATTGCTCCAAAGTACTCTTGTTTAACTGCAAAACTATTCTGGCTGCTGAGTCTCAAATACTCCTCATCTGGAAAATCCATGTTCGGCAGCCCTCATAGCAAAACCATTTTTTAAAATGCTTCATGATATGGAAACTGCATTAAATGCAAACAGAATTAATAAATTTCTCAAAAAATGTAATTGTAAGAAATGTAATTCACAGCTGCTCCTACTGTCTTTAGAATGTTGTTACTTATCAGCAGGGGTGTGGACGTATTTAATGAGAACAGACAAACTAAATGATTTTGAATATTTCTTCTCTCTGACAGTCTCATAATAAAAATTGTTAAGAGATTTTAATGTTTTAAAAGCCCCAAGGTTTGTAGCTAGTTCAATAACTTGTTTGATATATTCCATCTTCTGTCATACCCCAAAAAATTTCAAATTAAACATTGCTTTCCAAAATATTTATATTAAATGGCAGGTGAATTGGAAAGTTTGATAGTATTCCACTAAGTTTTGCCAGTTTATAATGATTTGCTTTAGCAAGTTGTTAGGATATACTCCATCAGTAGACTCAGTACTTCCATAATATCTCACTGAATATGTTTTCCAAAGACGCCATAAATATGCCTAACTCAAGTATTCTGAATAATTTTTCCATAGCACTTAATTGGAAATGATCAAAACCTATGGTTTTTGTATGAAATTGCAGCTTCTTTTCTCATCTCTCAAAATATCACTTGCCAACCCCCTAAGACAATTCTCAATTACTAAAAATTTCAGTATAATAATGATTAAATATTTAATCTTGAAGCTTTTTTTTTCCCCCAAATGGAAACTTTCTGTATTTGAAAACATTTTATTTAAATGTGTCGAGATGAACTCTGCTACAAGATAATTCAGTCTTGAACTTAATTTTTATTGTGAGCTTTATAACTTCACTGGAATTCAGGTAGAAGTTGGCTGTTACCTGATCCACTGACATTCATGAGCCTCTTATGATGGCTCTCAATAGGAAACCCGCCTGAGTCGTGCAGGCCTGACCTGACTGAAGGAAAGGGAAAGCCTGAACGGTTATTATGTGGCACACTGACAAAACATAATTTAGCAGTCACCTAAACAATGAAGAAATATTATTTCAATTTTGATGATAAGTTGTTGTGAGTTTTTTTGTATAAATTTGTATTTCTCACAAGTATAATTAAGGAATTCCAATAGAAAATGCTCAGCAGCCTGTATTATTTATATCACTCTTCACCCGGATACAACGGAAAGCATTATACAAAATTCTGAAAATGTGACAAATAATAGCAGTTAGGATCCCACACAGAAATCCATCCACAAAACAAAAACCCCTTGGGATAACCTTGCAAAATAATATTTCTCATATGCCAGTTTCCTGGATCATATCTTGGAACATTTTTCTTTGGGAAATACGGTATTTATTAGGGAACAAGAACTATCTATTTATTCTGTTATATTCTTCAATCACAGTTTAGAACATTTTTAAATTTAGTTCTCCACTAATGACATCCTTTCTCCCCTCTTTCTCCTCTATTTATGTGTTTCCAATCAGTTTTTGTTGTCTTGAGTCAGCAGAGTCAGCAGTTTGGATCAAATGAACTCCAGTGCGAGTGCTGCAAGTTCTCACTTGAGAGCATTCCCATTTCTCATGGTATAAGAGTTATAACTTGTATTTAGTATTACCCTGGGAGGCCTTGCTGGAATCACTGTTTCTCTGGGAAGTTTCACCCAGAAACTCTGTCTTACATCACTGGCATCACAGCCAGATGCATCTCCCTATCACTTCATCGCAAATAAACCCCTGCACTTGTACCACCAGTCTAAAAAGAAACCAGCATCACATGGGTCCTCAAAGAGCACAGATACTGTAATGGATCTGCCCGCTACAGGACCTGGAGCTCACCTGCCACATGATGTGGGACTGAAATTTGTGCCAGGACAACCTAAGTGCACCTTCCACAGCCTTTACTTCCTCATCCCATGGCTGTCCTTGATTTATGACCTCCCAAGCTGAAATATAACCAAATCTTCACTGATCTTTTCCAAAAATTGCAATTCAGCTGAAAGGCATTTGTACACCATCTCACTTTGCCCAAAAGATGCTACCGGTGGTTTCTTGCTTTATGGAACCTCAGACAGGTACAGCTCTGGGTCACTCTTCTCTTTGCACCCAGCATGAATTACTATGGAATCTTCTGAGCTTCAAGGTTCAAGCCATTACTGGTGGACATAAACTGAAAGATTATGCTTGCCTTTCAGATCTAAATTAGATTTAGACAAAGAAGGAAGATAGGAAATAGGGTTTCCTACATATGTGCTCTGTGCCATTTGCTCTCTGTTCCTGGCATTGACCTCTGAAACAATCTGAACTGGCTAAAGCTGAATGGACCAGTTGCCTCCCACAGTTTTCAGCCGATGTGTTTTCATATGATATGTGATGCATTTCTGTCATGATTGAAACTTGCTCTAATATTGTTCGCTTTCACATAATGCTTGAAAAATTATTGCTTTTTACTCTAGAAAAGTGTTGAAGACCTTCATGTTGCAGAGTTTTATGGTTTTAATTCTCTCGGTCTAAATGCTGCAGTCCTTTTGACCTACTTCCTCATCTCTTCAGATTTTCTATCTTTTTTTTTTCCAGTATCAAAAGTTATTTACATTTCTCATGAGTTTTTGAATTTTCAAAATCTGCATTCCTCTTCTGGATTCCTGGTTTCTGCCTGAGAAATCTTCTGCAATTTATCAAGAATTTTCAGTTCTGCTATTAAATGTTGTTATACTAAAAAGATAAGTATCCATCTAAGCAGAAACTGAAACAAAAAGTTCTTTTCAATCTGGAGGAAAATTGTTTAATCAGAAGTGAATTGTGCTTCACCTAAAGCGATTCACTCTCATTCTCTTAAAATACTTTTCTACAGTTGATTTCTCAGAACACACTAGGGAAAAAACATAGACATTTCTCTCAGACAATACTATGTAATTGCTGTAATTAATAGTGTGATCTGGTACTAGAAAAAAGCAAAAAGCAATATGATCAAAGTTTTAGGAAAGTACATAATCCCACAGAATGTGAGTAGGAAATAAGTTTACACTTGGTATTTAAAAATTTCCTCAGACCTTTTACATTTACACTGCTCCAGCACAGATATAAATTCCACTCAAAAAAATCTAAAAAAAAAGTGAGTAAAATCAGATCTAATTAACTTATAAGCCTTTAGGGTGGGGGGAATTATTTTACAGTGTGATATGATAACTAGAGTAGTAACCCAGAACACATGATTTTGTGTGTTTTCCTTTGCAGATAAATGATGAGTCTGATATTTTTTTCCACATATATAATAAAATACCTGCATTAATTCATGTTGACATACATTACTGGGAACAAATGAAAATCTTAATCTTGTGGGAAATGAGCAGACATAACTCACAGCATGTCTGCCAGCTTTAATCTAATTTGAATACCATCTTTGTTAATAGTCCCTTGGGGCACACAATTTCAAGCTATCCATTCTGGGTTAAAATGAATAGAGGTAGGTTTTGAATCATGTTCTCTGTTTTTCTGCTTGCAACATATAGAGGAATGTGTCTTAGAAATTAGTTTATATAAGATAAATATTTGAAAACACAGTTGTGTGTTCAGTTCTGAAAATTAATATGAAGAACACATCCCATGAATAGTTTTGTCTGAAGGAGCAACTTCAGCTCATGTATATGTCTTTGCAACAAACAGTTCTCTCTCAGCATTGAAGTCTACCTAATTTTTTATATAACACTTTATTTCCCTCATGATTCCAATAGACACAGTTCCGTGGTCATTCTTTGTCCTCCTGAAAAGATTGGTTTTTTTAATATGTCTTTTTCCTGTATGCTGTTCATCAGCATACATAAATAAATAGACTGACCTTTTAATTCCTTTTTATTGTCTTTTTATCTTATTCTGAATAATCCTTACCTCCTCTCACTCAAGAAATCTTGATATTTTATTCAAATTTCTCTTTTAATTCCTAACTGTGGACTTCTGTCACTCACAATGACTTTTCCCCTCCAGTCTCTGTTTAAAGCTTTTCTTAATAGATAAGTAGTACTCTTATAGAAAGACTGTTTTCTGTGTGTCTAGGATGTTCTTTCCCTGTACAAGAGTATGTGGAATATCGTCTCAATGGTCACGGGAGACAAAGGTGTCCTGGTGTCCTGCAATATGTGTGTTACTCCAGAGTACCTAGATTCCAAAACCTTGGTAATCTTTAACTAGGAAAACAAACACATATTCCATACTAGCCTCCTGCCTTCCCAGACTGATACCCATTTTTGATCTCCCTAAGACTGGTCCCTGAAAGTAACTATATGACCCAAATAGAAGGGCTCATGGAGTAATGATCACTGTGAAAGAGGAACTTCACCCACTTTACAGTAATTTGTAAGAGCTGAGTCCTTTGGAATCAGCATGCTCCACATGTCAGCTGGAGTAGGCAGATGAGGCCTTTAGGAGGAAATTGCCAACCTCTGCTACTCTTTTCCGTTCTCTTTGGAGTGGAGGCTGTGAGTACTACAGACCTGAGTGTCTTTTATTCCACTTCCAATTGCATTTGACCACCACTTACTGTTAGAACACTGTCCTGTTCTTGACCTTGATAGTGAAAGAAATCAATTTCCAGCTGAGATCAGCAGCCAGCTTGTCCCTGACAGAATGGCCAGAATAGCTGGTGCTGTTGTGGACCCTGACCAGCAAATCTTCCATGGATTCTGGTCAGTGCTGTTGTGGCACGGGTAGTCTCTGCAGTTTAACAAACAAGCAAGAGATAAAAAGACAAACAAGAGTGAATGAATAGCACAGCTGTGTGGTTTTTTGTTTTTTGGTTGTTTTTTTTTCCCCTAGAATTTTAATAAAATACAAAATCCAAAACCACAAAAGCTCCAACAGTGAAAGAATTAGATAACACCCCTCCCAACAAACGCATACAAATTTCTGCATGTTTATTTCAATTGCTATTGAAAAACAAATGACCAGCCTGTCTTTTACTCTATCTCTTCCAGGACATAAAATAGCAGTTTTAAGAATAATCAGCTCAGTTGTTAGCCTTTGAGACTGCTGTAATGCTGACACAGCAGAAAAAGAAGGTAAAGGGGAAAAACTTGGCCACTTAGTGAGGCTGAGTCCTTTGAGGAATTGAGACACAAACTCCTAAAAATGCTCTGGACCTTAATTGCCATTGCCTGGAGTTGACATCTTTGAGGGTCAGATCTTCATGACTCAAAATGTTATGTGCTCTAAAAAATGTCACTGGGTCTCAGTGACAGACAGAACGTGATTTCTGAAGTTTTCAAGTTCAGTGGAAAACATGGGAAACAGTGAGGACTATTCTAAATCAATAGTGTCATAATTCAAATCTTAATATTGGCATGCTTTTTTGAAAATTTTGATGACGCCTAACCTTGTGGTTCTTGGCCTTTAATGAAAAATTATATGCTCAAGTTAAAGAACCAAGAATATTGGATCTTTTTCCAGCTGTGGCTATCATTATATCAACCGTAAAAAAGTTAATTCCAGCAAAATTTCAGTCTGTCTTCTAAATAATGCAAAATACCAGCTGTATGTTGTGCAGCATTATTCATCAACTGTGAGAATGATTTTGCCTTTGGGCACTTTTCTCCCATGAACTCTTCCTTTCAGAAATAGTCAGAAATCAGTACATGCACAGAATAGATCATTAAGGAAGTATTCTAAAAATGAAAGAAAACATGAATTCCAATGAAGAATTACTTATGTCAATTTGACAATACATGAAGAGTCTAATAAAATCTTTTTCAGATTCTATCTTATTCTGTGATAACATAAGTTATAACATAAGCTGAAGTGAGTGAATTGCTATATAAAAGAAAATCTTCCCTCATTTGAATGATTTCCATAGATTTAGAACCATTGTTTGTTTCCTCGGTTTTAAGAATTTTTTTTTTTTTAAGTATTAAACATGTAGTGTTTGAGTGAAGTTAAAAGAAGTCATAAAAACTTATTGAAAATCTGCATAATTATGATATTTTGAGACCAATTTTTCTGACATGCACAAACCAGTCCAAAGTTTGAATGGTTTTTTAGGGCCTAATTTAATAACCTGTTATAATGAAATCGTTGTGAGCACATCAACATTTATAAATATGAGAAAAGTATCTTTTATTTGTTGCAGTAATAGCACTGTATGTAAACACGATAACCTGTGGGGTTTTTTCCTATCAGAGATATCACCTCCCTCTCACAGAATGACATATAGAATTTATATATTGCATACATTTTTCAGATGAAGCATATATGTAATATTTTGATAACTAAACGTCTGTAGCTACAAAATCAGACACTATTATGTTACTAGACTTGGTATATGTAATCTACTCTTTCACCTCAGTCCCCAAGACACGGGAATTAGGAAAATTTCTGTCCTATTAAAATGACAAAACCATAGCAAACTCAACAAGACTATGTATTTACTAAAACAGGTCACACTTCAGAACACAGTTACAGTACATAATGGATTTACCATGAAAGGACAATTTGTAACATTCAGCTTTCCAGTTTTTATATACTCAAGACAACTGTGAATGAAAATTAAGCACTTACTATATGTGATCTTGGAATTTGCATTAATTTATGCTTAAAAGCTGAACAGTAGCATCTCAGAGATGAAGCCTGTAATTTTAAAAGTATTAGCAGTGAGCTAATTTGAAACATCTCTTTCCCACAAAAGAATTTTCTAAGCTCTTGAGGGACAAAATTAAATTTCTGGCCACAGTTTCATTTGCATTTCAATACTCTGACAGTTTCCATAATTGAATTATTTCTAAAATAAAGAAGGCAATAATATTTTTTTTAAACAATGAAAGTAGAAAGGTTTATAAAGGAAATATCTACTTTAGAAAGTCTGTGGTAGCAAACTGAAAATAAAAACCAGCTTTCAACTCCAATTTTCTAAAATAATTCTCAGTGGATAAATGTTATCTGTTTAATGGAATTTACTTAAAAAGATGTTTACATTCTAGTAAACTTACTTTGGATCAAGGTGCCTCACAGTGTTTAGCACTTCCGGGTCTTTCCAAAGTACATGTCTGTCCTGGGGTGATTTTTATGCTCTGGTTTTTGGGTTTTTTTCTTTCTTTCTTTTTCCTATCATCTGCTTAAGCCCAGGAATGGTTTCTGTGACCTTGAGCTCACAGAGAGAAAACCTGGCATGGTTTGTTTCTATCTCTTTGAGATAAAAGCACAGGTTTTTGGTTTTTTTTTCCCTTGGTTTCCAGTAGTCTGCCCGGCTGTGAGTTAGGACAGAGGGTTTGTTTTTTCCCCTGGTTCCTTTTTTTCGTTTCCCTTTTTTTCCCCCTTTCCCCTGGGATTGCAGGTTTTTTGGGGGGGTTTTTTGGACTGTTCGGCCTGTTGTTTTTTTTTTCCCTCTCTGAACAATCAGACGATCACTGGGGAGACAGTCGGCGGGACCCTCACCAGGAGCTGCCGGACACCCCGGCCCAGCTGGGCCGAACCTTCAGGAGGAGTTGAAATAAAGAAAGGAGAGACTCTGAAAAATTCCACCATCTTTCCTCCACGGTAGAGAAGATTTACTGCCTAATATTATTCAAGTTTGGGGGTTTTTTTATTTGTTTCGTTTTCTTTGTGCCTGCGTGCACATCACTTGTTAATAAACAGTTCTTTTTCACGTCTCTCCAAGAAGATTTTCATTCCGAACCTTGGCTGCGGGGAGGGGCTGTAATTCTGCCTTTTAGAGGAGACAACCTTTCGGAGTCTCCTCCCAAAATCTGTCTCAAACCAGGACAATGTCATAAAAAATAGAATGCTTGAGAATGAGTGGCCAGAAAGCCGTATCAGGGCATTTTGACCTGTGGGCCTCTTTTGCCCACTGCACAACTAACTCCAACTGGTTCCTTCCGTTCCCTTTGGTCTGCCGCTTATGTCAGCCATCTGTTGCGGTGTGCTCTGGCCAGTTTTGGTCTCTTTCCTGGCCGGCTCTGCTATGTACCCTCCCCACCCTTGGTATCGGTTCCCCACCCCACAGAGGGCTCTCTATCGTGTAATCCTACACAAAACCGGCCAAATTCAAACCCCGCAGTGCTCCCCTATTGGATGTTGTACCCTCCCCCTGCCCCCTCGTGTCTGTATTTATGTATCTGTAACACGCTGTGCCAGTGCTTCCCTGACACAACCCCTGTGCTGAATAAACCATCTGGGAAGCCCCTCCGCCTGTCTCTCCTTCTTCGGCGCGCCTGGAACATTGGTGGGTTGGGTGAACTCCTACAGGAACTTCGCCAGCCCTCCCGTGTCTTCGAGCAACCCTGGCAGCCCCTGGAACCGCAGACGGACACACGGTGTCCCCCTGGAAAGCACTACAGCAACCATCCTACAGTTCTGAGTGCTCAAACAGCTCCAGCACAAATAACCTTTGAAAGCTGGTTTCTCTTCCCCACATTTTCACTGATTTCTGATAAAACAATGAGTTTTTTGGCTCATCCCATTTCCTTGTGCAGACCTGGATTATAATCCAAGTCATGCAAAATGATTAGAACTATTTTGTGGTACTCCTTAAAAGAGAAAGTAAATTTTTTGAACTATACATTGTTTTGCAAATGGAAACGTTTTTTAAAAAAGAAGTGAGTTGAGATAAAAGAAAAGTGAATGAAAAAAAAAAGAAGTTAACTTTTGCCATGAGGGGGATCACAGAGCACTTAACACCTAGCAGACTTTGAAGCTAGTCGCACTAGTTTCTCCATATAACCAGGAAAGAGCAAAATACTCAAAGATATTTACAGCATTCCAGAAAGGTTCTAGTTAGTCTGATCTTAAAATCCCTCAGTGATGGAAACCACAAACTCCTTAGCTCACTTATTGTAGCTTGTAGTCCTGCCATAATGGTGGCATAATAGTTACATTTTAGCTCTTAAATTCGCAGGTTCTGAGGACCATTATTATTTAAATATGGTTTGAAATAAATTTAGTTGAATAATAAACTTGATTTCTTTCTTTTCTGCGTTAATTCTGCACGTTAAAATACGGTCACACTAAGAAATGCAGTGAGCTCACTCTGATCGGGGAATATTCTGAAGAGCTTTAGCTTGAGTGTGTCTCAAAGTGGCATCTCCATGTTACACAGAAAACATACAGACTTATAAGGACTACCTATTTGAGAAAGGAGCACCTTGCTGACTATAGTTACACTTCTTGGAGTCTAATTTGGGAATAACAGGCATAGACTTGTTTTTTCTGCAGAAGTTTACTATTCATTTCCATAATTAGCCAAACATAATGACTACAGGAGGATGTTACATTTTATTCTTGGCCTTCCCTCAGCTCTTGGAAGTCTCTTACATGATCAGGTATTTTCTTGCTGATGATATTTTTGCAAGCAATACTGTGGTACTGGACAATCTTTTAAATAGAAGACATTTTAGGAATAAGGGCTGAATTCTGTCCAGCTTCTCTTTGTCAGAAACATATTTATTTAATGTTATGTCTTATATAGTGGGAGTCCCAACACTACATTAGTCACGAGAGGAACGGTCAGCGTTTTTGCCGTAGTGAAGTATCATCCCGTCAGTTCTACCCTGGGTTTGCACTCAGCAGAAACACAAATATTATGATGATCATCGTGGATTGGATGGATGGATGGATGGATGGATGGATGGATTCAATGTATTCTAAGATGCACTGCCAAGTGGAGGATCACAGAAGAAAATATTGAGAGTACATGGTATCCACATGCTACAACGGTCGAAACTGATCTAGTGGGTAATGGTATGAGAGGAATGAAATCTAAGTGACATGTAGGTTGTAAATTTCAGCTATACTTATATGTTTATACTAGGAAATATATTGCAAAGGATCCTCTCACCATGGCAGGTATAAGAAAATAATCTGGCAAGAAATGATTCAGACTTCTTGGAATCAACTTGGAATATTGGTTTCCCTTATCCCTTTGATATGAAGTCAATCAGTTTTTACACCCCATTCAATTACCACTGAGCTGCAGTCAGTGAGTTAGTCTTAATAGGGTATAATTTTCTTTTTTGTTAAACTGAGTAGGCTTCTCACAGTGTAATATTTTCTCCAGCCCTAGATTAATTTTTCTTACTGTTTTTACACAATTTTCTTTGATTTTTGAAAGGGACAGTTGGGGAAAAACTCCACAACAAACCAAACCAACAATACCATGACTCTGAAAGAGGTTAGGGGGAAATTGAGTTGTTGTTTTACATTAGTGAGCTGCAGCGTGCCAGTGCTAGGAGCACATAGTACTGTTGACTATGTCATGTTTGGAGAGAAAAAAATCGACATTTCAGTTCTGTTCTTTCAAGGACAAGCTAATTCCTGGATTCCTCTATAAGTATTTGATAACAAAGTGAAACACGGGGAGAGAAGGGGTTATTGATAGAGGTCCTCTCAGAAGGATGTGCATACATGCCTCTTCAGCATACGTATATTATGTGGGAGGTGCTGTCCAACTGCAGCTAACCCATTAGTTCTGGGTATGAGAGGCTGAAAAGCTAGGTCTGCTCATCCATTCCTGACCTTTGAGGGTTGTTTATTCAGTTTCTACTCAAAATATTTTTCTGGTCAGTTTCCTGAGGACAATAAGGAAAATCAAATGGTGCCATCGCCCTTTTAATGTCTTTTTAATGCCACTACAAAATGTATTTCTCTATTTTTAAGTAATGAAAATCAAAATTTCCAAGATGGATTTTGAAGATTAGTTTATTGATTTCAGTGCTCAGATATGAAATAAGTTGTAAGTTTGTTTCTTGAAAATTTTTTCTCTCATTTACAGCTTAGTCTAAAGGTTCTTGTGAAAAAGTTACTTTGTTTTGTCTCAGGGCCTGATAATAAATCAATGAAAAATTATACAGGAATTACTGTTTTAAAGAAAGAAGGGTAATAACACTTTTTCTACATCTGCACCAATGATTTTATTATACCTCATTACTATGCAATGTCAGCCCTGCACGCTTTTGTAAATAATGCTGCTTGAAATATTCTTGATGTTAATCAAAACACTTGTCTTGTTCATGTCTCTCGCAGGAAGTATTCATGATTGGAAATAGCTTTAAATTTTTACCATACCTCTTATTACTTGCCTCTTTATCTTCCTCTCTTTTCTTCCTGTCAGTCTGAGCACATACACACAAAAAAGAATTGTGCTGGATTTTGAGATGCAAAGACAGAATCATGAGCAAACTGGGTAAGACAAGTTCTAGATGTCATTAAAAAAGACACAGCTATATTTGCTAAATAAATACCTGTATTCACACGTGTTTTGTCCAAACAAAACATGAATACAAGGCATGACAGACTCAGTGAAATAATTAAAGAGGTACATATGGCACTTAAAGAACAGTCTGATGTTCAGCTAGGATTTCAGAATTAAGGAATTGAAATATAACAGATCAGATCAGCTTATTTAAATACTGCTTTTGGTAATTAACAATTTGACATTATTTTCTGAGAGATACTGTGCCTACCAGTAACAGTAAAATGAAAAAAAAAAAACCCATGTAAACCTCCAGGGAAGTAACATATTGTCAAAAAGGAAAAAGGGCATATAGATAACATTAATTCCTTCTCATGGGAAGAAGACATTAACATTCAATTCCTACATTTCCTAAAAACAAAAACATAAAAGAGAAAATGTTCTGGGTTTTTTTTTTTTACTCTTGACTGATATGACTTATCTTCACCCTTTGAAATACTATTTTGTTACATATATATATAAAACCCCCTACACACTTTTAATAAAGAAAATTATGAATTTTCTGTGCCAATCTTTTGTTATCTTTATACCCTTCAGAGCTGTAATCTGATTGCTTATGGAATTATTTTACAGCACTGCTCAGCAAAACAGGATGCACAGTTAAAATGACTTATGAAGGAGATAAGAAAATTGTAACTTGCTGGATGCAAGAAGTTATTGGCTTAATGTGGTGTCCTACTGTTGATTTTTCTTTAATAATATGTCACCAGTGCTTCCCAAACCGAATGACATTTCCCTGTGTGTACCAGACAGCAGTGAGTGTGGGTCAGACAGGCAGCATGGTAAGGCAAGAAAAAAATTTACCTCTCCCATTACTCCATGATTTAGTTTTTCCTTTTATAACATACCTTTCTATAGTCAACATTCCTGTGTTGTGCAGCAGAAAAATTAATGTGGGAACAAAACCCCTTAGCTTAATGGAAAATTCTATTTCTTGGCAATTTTTTGAAACATTGCTTGGAATTTCGATATTATATGGGATGGAAATTCCTTCTTCTGGCTTCTTCTAACTTCCCTCATTCATGATTCATTCAAAGCAAGGAGGTAAGAGGTAGGAAATACAATCTTGTAGTTAGGGGTCAAAAAAACAATGTGTTTTGAATCCAAACATACTGAAATGTGTGCAACACCTCTTAAGCTGCTTTTACAGTCCTGCATAGCCCACAGTGAATTGAAAAAAAAAAAAAAAATAATATTCAGCATGCTGTATTTACAGTGAACCTCTAGGAAAGCCATTCCTCCATTTCTTTCCAGTTATTCACTAAGAAAAGTGACCATAATCAGATCTCTTATATTTCAAAAAAGTAGTTACTTGGCAACTGTGACTGTGATTCTAGACTGCAGGATAGATGTATGTTTTAGGTGATTTCCCCAGGTGCTCAGCAATATGTTTTTATTTTCTGAGTGAAAGCTGGGATTGCAAAAGTATTTCCTGTGGAAATAAATTCAATTCATCCCTGTTTTTCTGCCAAAGTATACCATAAATTGCTCATATGGTTATTGTGTTCTCAAGGGCAATGAATGGAACAATATATGCAATATTTCACTTTAAATGTGAACTCTACAGCAAAATAATGCCCACTGCTGTCGCTACTAGGGCAGAAATTTACTGACAGTTGAGTTGGAGCACTGATTAGACACTGAATATGAAATTCTACAAATATTCCACAGGAAATAAGGTACCCTTGATTCTGCTACTCTTCCTCCAGTGTGTTGTAACTTGTACAATGAGCAGCACCACTAAAAGATATAGATAAACACTCTGGTGTGTATATTACTCAGTCTGTTTAAGTGGCAAAACTGGAACTTCAATAAATACTAATGAATTATGAAACATAAAATTCTTTATTTAAAAAAAAAAATCAGGTTCCTGTGTATTTTTGCTTACTCCACTCAGCCTCTTTTATAAGATGTATTTGTGGCTTGGGGGTGGAATGGACACAGTGTGCAGACATACTGTCAGAGTTTAGCTAACTCTAGCCCAGACTGTAATTTTATTACTATAATAGGGCTGAAAGTCTTTTGCTAGACTTATTCAGTGTAGTTTTCTGGGTTTTTTTTAAGTTAGTATAAAGCATTTAGGTGCATTTTCATACCATTTATGTTTGCGTTTTGTAAAAGAGATGTGCAGATGTGTAAGCGAGACAAAAGCACGACTACTTTAAAACTACATACGTGTTCATAATTTCATACAGAAGGGACATGAAGAGGCACCTAAAATATTGAAGTTCTGATGTAGACATTGTCCCTGGGTCACCTCAGGTGGCTGAGCTGGCAGCCGTCGTGAGAGGATTTGAGCGCTTTCCTGAACCCT
>VYZT01016002.1:0-11968 GCA_013400735.1 Pomatostomus ruficeps
CTGAGCAGTGTTTCCTAAATGTGCACTGCTTTTACTAGGAGGACTTCATAGCAATTCAGCTGCTAATGGTTCACTCTAGTGGCATTATGTTTTCCGGTACACAGGCTTTCTCCAATTCCTTTCATATTCTAATGGTTCTGTTTCTTCTTTTTAGGTAAATTAAAGCCAACTCTGGCCTTCATGTCAGGAAAACTAAGGATTAAAGGAAACATGGCACTAGCAATAAAGCTCGAGAAGATGCTTTCACAGCTTACTTCTAAGCTGTGAGGGGAAACCCTTACTATCACAACAGTGGCCTTTCATATATAACTGCAATGCTGGTTTAAATTTTTAGTCCTTGTTTTTCTGATGCAGTCTAAGAAATACTGATAAAATATGAGATTTTTATAGAAGAAATAAGTCATTCTGATTAAGAAGGTGCCCATGATTAAACTAATTCCTTCTCAAGAATACACTTAGATTTCGGTGTTTTCTTTACTTCTGCTCCTCTGGATCAATGTAGGACACCTGAAGTGAGTTTTTTCCCCACATAGTAGCTTGTACACGTCTCATGGAAACGGTGGGCAGAGCAAACGTCACCCTGCAGATCGGTGCAAGAAGTGCTATGCAGAATTTACTAGCTGGTTTAGAAGTAGAAGCAACTTAGATTAAGAGGGCTTTAATTACAGCTGGTAAATTAATATCTCAGGGTTTTGTTTTCTTTCCTGAGTTTATTACGTACATGAGTTCTCATACCTCTGTATTGCACTGAGTTAGGCTGCACAGCCATACCGAGTGATGAGCAGGTTTCTTATGCAAGGTACACTTGCACACATGCATGCTCATGTGCTCTCTCTCTTTCCCTACACCCTAACATCCCTGCAGCCAGTCATTTCCCCTTCCTTCCATTTGGCAGGTAAAGATTTAAGCTCACTGGTAAAAGGATGCATGCTTCCACTTCGTAAGTGCCCAAGTGCACACGTGGGCTGCAGCTTCATGTGATGGCATCTGCAAAACCAGATGGATCAGCCTCTTAAAATGTTTAGTCATGGTGGCCAAAAAAACTGCCCAAAGTCTGGATCAGTCACTCTTCTGAGCAAGCTGAGAAGCTTACAAAACTTAGGATTTATTTCTTAATTGACTTAGCAGCCCAAAAGTTTGCAACTTTTTAAAGCCTGTGCCTGCTTAAAATTGCATATGGCCTGCATTGAGAAGGTCACATCTGTATTGCTTTCATCATAGTTCATAACATCACAGAATGAGTCAGGTTGGGAGAGACTACATTGGGTCATCTACTCCAACCTCCTTGCTCAAGCAGGGTCGTCCTAAAGCACATTGCACAGGATTGTGTCCAGATGGTTCTTGAATGTCTCCAGTGAGGGACAATCCACAACCTCTTTGGGCCGCCTGTTCCAGCGTGCAGTCAACTGCACAGTAGAAAGGTCCTTCCTCATATTCGAGTGGAAATTCCTGTTCATCGGTTTCTGTCCATTGCTTCTTGGCCTTTTGCTTGGTATGACTGAGAAGAGCCTGGATTCATACTCTTGGCACCCTCTCTTCAGCTACTTGCAGATATTGATGAGGTAAGGCAGTTGAATTTGGTATAAAACTAATTCACCTCTACCCTGCAGTCTCGGGAATCTTGAAAAACTGTCTGATAGGCTCCTTTATCACCAGGCTTAAGGGACTGAAGGTGCTGAAGGAGGGAGGGACAGAGGAGGTCGTTTACCCCCTGCTGGGCATTATGGTAGCACAGCAAAGGGCGGGTCTAGCCCGGAGGCAGCGCTAGTGGGCCGTAATGTGACCGCTCCTAGCCCAGCACCCACACGGGGCTACGCAGGCGGCAGGCCCGTCAGCCCCAAGCTCCGTGAGGTCTGCATGCCCTAACTGCCTACCAGTGCCACCAGCCCCAGGGGCCGTGGCCAAAAGTTTCAGGCTTCACTGGGCAGTGTCTGCTTGCTACCCCAATGTGGTGTCTGAGTTAGTCACCACTCAGTCCCTGACTGCTGGCCTGCTGACCCCAGAGCACTGTCAGTCTCCTCACATCTGCCAGCTGAAGGATAGCAGAAGTGCTGGCACACACCAGAACATGGAAGCAAAGGCTGTATACAGCATAGGAGGGAAAGAAGATCCAGCACTAGAAACCAGGAGTCCTCTGGGGGAGACCAAACATCTCACCTGATGGTGATAATGCATACATACTGCTGGCTGCTGTTGATAAAAATAAGTCCAGTGCTCTGCACTCTACAAAGCAGAAACCCCACGGTCCTGACGAGGGGGGACCCCCCTGCTCTCCCAAATGCCCTTCCCTCCGATGGTGCAGCATTCACGGAGAGCTGAGCTGGCCCCGGACCCCCCAGCTACTCGCAGGAGAACGTGGTGCGCCCTTCTCTTTCAGGAACTACTCCTTTAGTTTTGCGGGGCCAGGTATTTTGCCCTCAGCCCTCTGAGTTGCCCAAAGTGGCCGTGTCGCGTTGCAGCGCCGCCTTCTCGGCTGCAGCGCCCTCTGCCAGTGCCGCCCTCCGCCAGCTGCGTCGTGCTGCCAGCCCTGCCCCGGGGCTGAGCCCGCTGCTCCCGGGGAGGGGATGAGGAAATGCAGCCATGCGCAAGGAGGGGGCAAGCGAGGTCCTAGTGAGCGCTGTCAGCTGGGACCCGAGTGTCCTCAAGACAGTGGGAGGATCTTTCAGGCCAGCAATCGGCTCTGAAAACGCCGTGTGTCCTTCATGTGACAATCCCAACACTCTCCCAGGTGTCCTTGGCCCTGTCCTTTGAGTAGTGTGTAATGTATGCGTTTACACAATTCTCCTGACTCAGTTCCATTAACTCTTACAGGAAAATCTTCTTCACTACCCATCTCACACTGATTGGGAATATGTCTTTGGGGAACACTAGATTTTGGCTGAATCTTCCTCTCATCTTGCCATTGAACGAACTGTCTCTGGAGTGTACTTTTTTCCGGGAAGGGAGAAAAACTTCAGTTACTTAATTTCTTTTCCATCTAAGAGACTTTTTTTCCTTATGGTCTAAACTTATAAAAGCTCATTCAATTGGAATAATTTCTACTAATTGAAGAGACATTACACCAGCCACAGTGAATGTATAGTAAAGGCTTCCAGGTACTCTGGAGACACTGGAAGTCTATTCAATTCCACCAGCACTACAAGGGCCACTCCAGGGGTAGTACCTGTGCTTTTAGTGACTCACATCAGCCCCTCCACAGTGATGCTGGCAGAGACTATTCAGCGGCAGGAAATTAAGACATCAAGTGCCTGGCACAAAACTTGTTTGTTCAGTATCAGGACTTTGAACTGAATTATAGAAAATAGCAGGTTTTTTTAGAAGTGGAATTTGCAAACAAATCTTTCTTCCACCAATGTTTTAAATAGCCAAGCATCTACCTTCAGAGCATCTTCTGTGGAACAGCTATTTCTACAGACAACGTTATTTGCCACCACTCCCTAACAAACAGTCTGTTTAACACAGTAAGATCACATTTTCAGCTCACAAGGATGAAAATATTAACAACACAACTCCATATTGTAAAGTTTTATATCTCTTACCAAAATGGGAAAAACAAGGCCGTTTCATAAATAAGTTACAGTAAGTTATCTACTAGCACATTTAATTTACCAGTTCATCAGGACTCATTTTAGTGTTTCTTTTTAGGATTTCTTTTTAACAGTGATGTAGGCACAGGTGGGAGACTAATTATGATATCAAGCATTTGTATCCGTTCCAACTGTTTCACCTTAGAGAAACTTCCAAAATTACGATCCTATTTAGTGAGAATCCCATTTATTTAATTATAAGGATGTTTGAAATCTAGCTTTACTCATGACTGAAATAACTTATCTCTATTCCCTTGCTTGTGGCCTTATGTTGGTCACATCTTGCACCAGCATTAGCACTGTGTGTGCTCAAAGATTTTCCTTTTTTCCTCTTTTGCCTATACACGATACTCCAAGCTTTTCTGGTACAGTCCAGGGTATTTGATTACCCTTAGCTTATGTCAGTGTTCTTTCAGAAGAGAGGAAGAAGGAAAAATCTGACAGCTCAAGCATTTTTTAAACTATTTAATGGGAGATTAACTTTGATGTGTTTATGCATGATCTGGTTAACCATGTCAAAGTCTAGCCAAATTAGTCCCAGTTTGTATCATTATCAGCTTCTCCTCACTGTCTGTGACCACCAGTGCTCTCAACATGGCTCTCACAAAGGGGTGTACCTACTTTACACACAGGCAAATGCATGATACTGACACATCACATTGGGCAGAGGCAAAAATATGAGGCTTAGAGAAGGCGGCACAAAGCACCACTATCAGGTGCCCTTGCAGTGCTACTCAGGGCATTATGAGGATCTTTCCATCGTGGAAAGTGTATTTGTGGGTTCAGAGGGAGACACCTGTGGAGTTGTGAATATCATCCAGATGATGATCTGGGATCTTCTGATCTATGCAGTGCAAATGAAACAAAAGACAGGCACTTAGATATAGGGTTGATGCTCTCGTGTGCCAGGTCTGTACTCCATGATTTTTCAATTTAAGATCCCTACTCCTCCGTATTTAAGGTGATAGGCAAACTACAAACCAAAAAAAACCCCCCTCCATTGCCAGTGGAAGAGTTCCCAGTCTCTTCCTTTGTTTTCCAACCCATGAGGGTACCTGTGGTTTAACTGTGCTGGTATAAAACTGTGTGGTCCTACTATGAACTGGAATGGGAAACCCAACCAGGGAAATTATGTCTTTTTTCGTCAAGTTAACCCATATGAATTCTGCAATTTTGTTACTATTTAAAAAAACCCAAAACAATAAAACCCCAAACGACAAAAAAACCCAACCAAACAAAAAAAAAAAACCCAAACAAAACAACAACAAAAAAAACCAAACAAAAAAACAAACAAAAAAACCCCCACAAAACCCAAAAAAACACAAAAAAAACCACCCAACCCCAAAAACCACACCGAAATCTAAAGAGAAGAGCAAAACTAAAACAGTGGAGAAAGACAGTTAAATTTTGCTCCATAACAGTAGGAAATAAATAATGGAAGCTGGATATGTAGAGCTGGGCATACATGGATCTTTGTGCGGAACAGAAAGTACACTATGAATGCATAACACTGCTACATTATTTTAAGTTACTTCTTCAGTTTGTGGTTCTGATTTATCTGAAGTTGGCAAAGTCTTTTCACGAGTCACATAAGAATTTACTCAAATGGACAAATCAAACGATTTGGGTAAAGTATTTCCATCTGTAGGATCTCTTCTGTCCTTCTAGAAGCATCTCCTTGCTACCTGCTCCCCTTGAGAATCTCCCTCTGATGTTCAGCTGGGTGTGTTTGTCCCATAGACTTCTAACCTACAGCAGTGCCCATGATGCCTGACTAACCATGCAGCTGACTCAGATATTCTGTTACACTAGGATGATTAGTGTCAGGGTCAGTTATTTTTTCCTCAGAAACAGCTGGCTTCATTGCACGTGTCTTCTGATTATTACTGTGCAAACAAAGATGTAGAATAGCAAATATCCTGAGTCAGGATAAGGACAGCTAAACCACAGAATTCTATCAGAGTTCATTATCTAGTTAGGAAACACATTTTCCACTGCAAGGTATTTCATTATCAATGCTAAACAATTTTTGAATCCTTAAGAAAGGACTTCTATGATCTTGCTGCAATGGAAATATCTTTCTACACATTCCATAGTCCAAAATCTTAGTTGGTTGAAAGGAATTGATGATTGAGAGAAATGAAGTTCCATAGCAATGTTTGAAAGCTTCAGAAACTGACAGAAGGCTAAAGAGCTGTAAAGTGGAAACTGCGGTCAACCTCATCAGAGCTTTTGCTGTCATTCAAGCAGTTTTCGTCTTTGAAGAATGAATGAATGAATGAATGAATGAATGAATGAATGAATGAATGAATGAATGAATGAATGAATGAATGAAGAATATGTGGTGTGGTGTGGTGTGGCGTGGCGTGGCGTGGCATGGTATGGCATAGTAATGGTTATGGGTACGGTGTGGTGCGGCCTGGCATGGCATGTTGTGGTGCAGTATGGCAAAGTATGGAAAGACCACTGTGCTCACAAGTAAAGTGCACAAGCCTGCCTTCACATGAAATAGTTTCCCTTGCTAAATGAGATTGTCTGTTAGTAATGCACCTTTGATAAGGATTTTCTGTCTTCTCTAGGGAAGTTTTAAATCCCTGTCTCTTTAAGGTCTACTTCTCTGATTTTTCTATGTAAAGTATGACTTCAGTGCCTACAGGCAAGACTCCGTTTCTCACATTCTTCTACCTAATTCGGTCATACTCTGCAAGCCAATGAAGTTTTTAAAACCTTTGAGTTTCACCGCCAGCCTGAAGAAATGAAGCACACGTGGTGAGTGATGGTTGCTGTTTAAATTTTGTTTTCTTTTTCAAAGACCTCTGCAGTTGGCTTTGATGAGGGAGCTGCTGCTCTGGAAGATGTGTGGAAGCTGGGAGAGAGCTGGAAAGATTGGCTCGGTTGGTTAGAGCATGGTGCTAATAACGCTGAAGTTGTGTGTTCAATCAGCCACGGCCCCATACATTTAAGAGTTGGACTCGATAATCCTTATGGGTCCTTTCCAACTCAGAATATCCTGTAACTCTGTGAAGATCCTCTGAGGGTGGCACGACGGATAGCTAGATGGTTCTGTTCTCGCAGATGTACTTTAGAAACCGGGAGGGGGAGGGAACGACACAGAATTTGACCACACGGGGGTGCGTGTGAATAGCAAGGATGAGGCAATCGCCGGAGTATTTCGGGAAGCAAGACAGTCGCAGGTAAAACCCCACTGCACAGGGGTTTCCGCTGACTTCACCCAGCAGTCAGTGAAAATAATCACCATATTGCCTATATGTATTCTAGACAGCATGGACATAACAACTTCTGGCTCTAAAAGATGTAACTTACAAACACCATGTCAGACCTACAGGATTTCTACCTACAACGGGAAGGTAAAAGATCACTTTTTATCTCTTGGATAAAGTAAAACAAAAACAAAAACAAAACCAAAAACAACAAAAAACCCCAAAAAACCACAAAACCCCAACCAACCAACAAACAAACAAACAAACAAACCAAGAAAGGAAAAGGGGGAAGAAGGCAGTGAAGAGAAACAAAATGCACAGCCTGATTTCATTAGGAGCTAGTTTAGGATGCCAGTCTGAGACACATAGAAGATACCCTGAAGATCTTCACTTTCATGTGTGTACTGCTGCAACAAGGAAATGTTCTCCTAACAGCTGGTATAATGAGGACAATGCAGCAGCAGAGAATTAATCTGCAGAAGAGGTCCTTCTTGATTTCTTAAGTAAAGCAGCAAGCAGATCTTGCCAATAGCTCAATAGGCATGAAATTCTAAACAAAAAAAATCTGTAGCAGGCAGAGAAAGCTGCTCTGGAGCAATAGCACCCTGCAAAAATATTAATTATTAAAACTCATCAAAGAAATAAGTAAAAGATAATTGAAACAGCTTGAAAATTAAGTAACAACCATCAGTTTTAAAGCTGCTGGGGGTACTTTATGCTGTTTTCTTCTCAGCCTGAGTTTAAATGAAGAAGAAATACATGAACAGTCTTTTTGGGGGGGAGAACACAAGGTCACCTTGACCTATCTCACAGATAGAGCATATTTCTAAACCCTTGATGTTTTTACCTGACCTCGAAGATAAGAGAAGAATCTCAGATGAACCAAGCAGTAGAGAACTGTTTTTAACTTATGAGAAAAGTTTAATCATTCTTGATTTGAACACTTATGAATCAGGTCAGGAGGCTTAAGCTGAAAATATTGCAACAATTCCAAGGAGAGAACATCAAAGTCTCTTCCTTTTTTCTTACTAATCAGAAGATAAAGGAAAGCCTTCCATAATTTAAAACAAATAGTGGGAGACTTAATTATTATTAATTTGAAGCCAGGAGACAAGTCATACATTCAAGAACTACAGGGTATGACTGATAAAGCAGTGGTGAATACATAAGATGTGTATTCTTTTTGGTGAAATCTTGTTACATTCATTCAGCATGTGTTGGCTGAAGCCAAGAGAAACTTTTAAGTTTTAAGATATACTGATAAGTGTTTTGGCTTTGCCTCTTGTTTTTAATAGACTAAAGCCATGAAACCTGTAGGGAAAGCATCTGAGGAAACTATTTAATATTAAAAGATTGAGTGGCATTTCTCAGGAGTTGATGTTGGGACCAGTGGTCTTTTAACATCCTTGTTGGTGACACAGAGAGTGGGATCGAATGCACTCTCCCCAAGTTTGCCAAAGACACCGAGCTGAGTGGTGCAGTTGGCATGGTGGAGGAAGGAGGTGCCTTCCAGAAGGACCTTGACAGGTTTGAGAGGTGGGCTTGTGCAAACCTCATGAAGTTGAACAAGGGCAAGTGCAAGCAATCCCAAAGACAAACACAGGCTGGGCAGAGAATGAATTTAAAGCAGCCCTGAGGAGACGGGCTTGGGCATGTTGGTGGATGAGAAGTTTGACATGACCCAACAATCTGCATTTCAGCCCAGAAAGCCAAACGTGTCCTGGGCTGCATCCAAAGCAACATGGGCAGCAGGGGAGGGAAGGGATTCTGCCCCTCTGCTCTGCTCTGGTGAGACCCCAACCTGGAACACTGCATCCAGCTCTGGGGTTCTCAACAAAAGAAGGAGTTGCTGGAGCAAGTCCAGGCCACAGTCCCTGTCATGGCAGGGGGCTGAACTAGCTTTGAAGTCTTTTCCAACATAAACCATTCCATGATTCTGTGATGAAGATGACAACTTTCTATTTTGACAGAGTAAATAAGGAAAGTCCAAGTTGTACAAGTTGCTGAAGACTACCTCCATGGTGTCTAATGCTGCTAGCACTTAAGTACATCTTTGCTTCCAGTGTTTCAAACATCTCACAGACACACATAAAGCTGAGGGTTTATCTTTTGAATAATATGAAAAAAGAAACATTTAACAATATGACTGAATTCTTTGGTTCATAGGAATTGTGATAGGATAAACTTCTATCAGGAATTTGACAACTTCATCTCCTACAGGTTTTCTAAATTCATATATAGGATATTCTTTGGTTTCATTTTGAAAAAGCATTAACATTTACTATTTCCTATGCAGCTCTCTCAGGCTGTTTTATAACAATACTGTAATTCCACCAGGCAAATGGATTGTAAAAAATGTGCTGCACAGCAGAATGCTTTTGATTTAAATGTATAGCAAGAAATTTCTGTGAAATAAAACCTTCATTAACAAAGCTGGCACTTGGCCACAATTGACTCTGTTCTGGTTGCTGCAACCTGTATCACCTGCAGGGTTGTTTACTTATGGAAACAGGTGGAGCACAACTTGTCCCACTGCTGTCCTCAGGCGACTCTGGTACAGGTACAGAATATATATCCTCATCTCAACTTCATGCTGCAGATCTTTTGTGCCATTCCTACTTGTTATGAAAGGGTGACTCTCACAAGTGTAGTGCTGCAGCAAATTGCTCTAATACTTAGAGAGAATTTCAGTTGCCTACTTTACCTCATCTGTTCCTCAACCTTCATACAAAAGCATAACTGTCAGCTATGTCAGAGAAAAAAATCCAAGGGAGAGAGTGAAGGGGTGAGGGAAGGCTACCTCTCTTCAAAACATTCCACCAACCTTTATAATTAGAGTCTACTTTAAAAAAAAAAAAGCAATGAAACACCTCCTTTGCTTCCATCTTGAAATGAACTGTCCATGTAATGCTATCAGGGTTGCTGCATCCTTGGTCTTCAAGCACGTATGCAGGGAGAAGGGTACAATGCTTTCCTCCCTCATTACTTGGACAAAGGACTAAGACTATCTGACTTTTGTGGGAAAATTTAGAAAGGCAAATTATAATGACACTTGCTATGCATCCTAAGCACAGACAAGTATTTGATTCATTAAAGTTCACTGTATGGCTTTCTCTTTGATAACTTGCAAATCAGAACTTCTAATTTATTAGAAATTGACAACAAAAATGCAACAGTGTACCTTTCACAGCAGTAGAGAAGATAATTACCAGAATACAGAATTAATTAGTCATTCCCTGGGGTTAATAGATCTGAAGTATGGGTGAGAACCACAATTAGAACATGTATTATGAAGAATAAAAGTTTCCACAGGAAGATGTTATGAATCATTTACTTAAAAGAAGACAAAGTAAAATTAAAAGCTAGAACCAAAGAGAACTTCATATATTGTGTGCTGTTTCTTTTGCTAACAGGTGGTTTATTTCTGCAGTTATGGTTTAGTAAGTTACAAGCTGTTAAGCAGAGACACTGAAAACAAAATATTTTCTGTGCAGCATTTCCAGCATCAGAACCAGAGATACCTATCTAATTGTTACCTTAAAACTTTAGCTCATCTTGTTTAGAAAAATGATTCGGATTTTACAGTTAGCACACAATTTTAACCACAGGCTGGAAAAGAAGGAACAATGCAAATAATCTGTAAAATGTAATATACAAGAAATATTATTGTATTTATCAAATGTTTTTGAAACCTGACTGAGAATTACATTCTGGTTTCACTGAGTGTAGTCCTCCTGAATATAACTATATGTAACACTATGTGAAGAGTTATAAATAAAAAGCTAATGCTTCACCTGATAGCTGAGCTACAGAACAGAAACTTGTAGCTGAGTCCCAGTTATCCCTTCTCTCAGCAGGTGCATTTGGCCCCAATGAAGAAGATGAAAGTGTAGTCTCTTTGCACCATTTCATGTTATTTTTGGAGTTCCATAGGATTTATTCACCCTTGGTAAGTATGTTAATAGAAATTAATTTGGATTAATTAGTCTATTTGCACTTGGCTAAAAGGTGAGGGTGAGAAAAGGTAATTCAGATGTTAAAGGATTTTCAGTGGAGGAAAGGGTTAATAAAGGCTAAGTGGTGTGCAGTGAAGAAAGGAGCTTTGAAAAAGAGTGCAGCAAAGACACTGCAGACTGTGATTCTTTTGGCAATCACTGCCATGAGGCGTATTTCAAAGGAAAGATTTTTTTAAAAGAGGAAACCAACAGGGAAATTGCTCTGCCACACCATTGCCCTTCTGATGAAAAATAATACTGATGGTAGTTGGAGAGATTTATTGCCACACAGATCATGCATAGAATCAAAGCATTACTCTGTCACATTTATTTTAAAAACCCCACACAAACAATCTCATTGTGGTGTTTCAGGGAAGAAAGGAGTCCCTGAAGTGGCCCTTTAAGAGGCCTCTGGACAGGAGAGCTGCTTTTCCAATCACTCCAAGTATGTCTGCCATAGGGGTCATCATCCATGACTGACTGGATGTCTCGTCTATAGCAGATTTGTTACTGCAGGTGTTCACTGACAGTGGGGTTGAGGAGTGTCCCATAATCAATCAAATCAATCTAATTTAAAACCACTGGCCTCCTGAACTCAGACAGATGTACTCTTATCAACTTGTTTTTACTGTAGGAAGAATTCTCTCTCTTTGTTGCCACATCGGCATGGGTCTGTGGCAGGACACATGGGCATCTCCACATGTTCAGGTGGCAGCAGGATCTAGGGATCTCTGCCATGAGCACCTGACTGAGCATGCAAAAAAGGGCAAGAGAAAGTAAAGAACAGGCACTGCTTGTAGAGGTATACCAATAGGTTGGTTTCCACTGAGAGAGCAACAAAAGCTCATGAGAGTTTATGTAAAGACAATCTACACACATTTGGTGAGGGGTAAAGGTGGTCTGTTGCAGTGCATGTGGCTGTGGCCACCACAGCCTCAAAAGGCCAGACAACATCAGATGCCTGGTGGTCTGACACCACAGCCTGACAGCACTCCCTCTGGGTTATGGTGAGGACTCAGGAGCCTTTGTTTCGTCTGTTTGCATAATTCAAGTTGATTGGTTACTGCTTTCCCCTTTCCTGTTTTATGTATAAGTTTATGAATATGTATCCCCTTAGTTAAATGTATTAAGTCTGGAAAGTACTATATTCTGCGACACCCCATTG
>VYZT01016005.1:0-22332 GCA_013400735.1 Pomatostomus ruficeps
ACCACTGACCCTTTCCTCCCCACTACACCAGGGAGAGCTCCAGCACCCCCCAGGCTGTCCCTGAGCTGGGGACAGCAGGGACAGCTCTGGTCACTCCAGTGGTGGCACGGCCACACTCCTGGACGGGTGAGGCACCAGGGACCCCCGTGTCCAGCCGGAGGCAGGAGCAGAAGTGGGGCTCAGCAAACATGTTCACCCCCAGATTTCATCTTCCCAGCCCAGAGGAGTCACCTCTCTCATGCCACACTGGATTTGCTGCCCTTAGGGACAGAGATTTATTCAGCCTCTCATAAATTCACCAAGATCCTTCTCAAATCCAGGTTACATTCTCACACCCTGCTTCTCGACTCCCTTACTGATCTCTCTGCACCCCCAAATCTCCAGCCTGGGCTGGGGTAAAGCAGCCCCAGCTCCTTTCCCTGGAACCGGCCCAGGGCTTCATTTTGGCTCCGCTCTCTGCTGCTGTGGCAGAGCCCTCATCCCCAGCCAGCCTTTACCTCGATGTTTAAACAAGCCAATATTAATTCCTTTCTCTGAATACAGACATCCCACTCCCCCGTTATTAATAATATTTCTTTATGCCTCTTTCTCGTGCGAATTCACCTTTCTTTAATGTGAAAATCCAGCACTATTCATAACAGGCCTGTTACGGTACCAGCAGCGCCTTGGGGTTTTTCCTTTTCTCCTTTTTTCCCTCTCCTACGAGTAACCTGGGATTTTTCCACAGGCACGTTAGGCATTGGTGATTTATCGTTTATCTCTGTAACGCTCAGTTGGTTTTTTTCTCGGTGTCATTTTCAGCTGGTGATTTATGTACTAGTTACACACACCAGGCCCTGTGAGAGTGACTCTCAACTATTAGATTTCATCCCACTGCTATTACTTCAAATCCTTAGCAAAATCCAATTCTCGTGTCACGCACACCTCCTCCTCCATTGTCAGTGACGCTTGGCTCTGAGCTGCTAGAATGTTTCATTGACACCTTCCTGCTTCATACTGCCAAACTCATTAATGAAGATAATTATGGGGATTTTTCCATGCTCGTATTAGTCTATGTCTTTTCATTCTTAATTATTAATGCTCCACCCTAGTGTCATAATAACAGTTATTAGTCCTTAAATATATATATAGATTAGCTATACATGTATTCCCCAATGTTAAAAACACCCATCATGGAAGTGAGATAATGAAGTTAATCTCGTATTGCTCTTGGGAAACCCATGATACCATTTATTGCGTTATATTTATAAATAACCTCAGTTTCTTTTTTGTAGATGCTTTCCAGTAGTGAAGCTTGACCAGAGCTTTGTTTTTCCTTGACACCCTGTGTCTGGGAACTACAGAAAATAAGGCAAACACCATCAGTTCTGATATCCTGGGAGGAAGATTATCTCCTCTCCTCCTCACGACCGTGCTGAACCTGCCCTGACTTTTCGTGCCATTATCATCAGTCTTCATCACTCTGCCTCTGTGCTCATCAACATCACCCTTATCAAAAATTAACTCAAGGTGAGAGCGTTCTTTTAATTTTGGGGAAGGAATGCGTGCTGGCTTTAACCATGAGCAGATGTCTCCTGGCTGCAAACCTCCCTCTCGCGTGGTTCGATTCCACAGATCGCATCTTAATTCTTCCTGAGGCTGATCCTCTGCGGCCTGATCATCCCTTAAACCAAAAAAGCTTTGCCCCAGCTCCTCATTTATTTATTTGCTGCCCACAGGTTGTGCCTCGTGGAACAAATTGAGGAATCCATGTATTTAAAATTTGTCTTTCCCCCTCCCCAGGGGTTGAACCCGCAGGGG
This sequence comes from Pomatostomus ruficeps, assembly GCA_013400735.1. NCBI lineage: Eukaryota > Metazoa > Chordata > Aves > Passeriformes > Timaliidae > Pomatostomus > Pomatostomus ruficeps. Next base: position 1,801 of record VYZT01016005.1, read on the forward strand.
TTTTTCTGCCCAGTTCCCCCAGCAGCTCTCCAGCTGTGTGAGGTGCAACTGGGAGACCTCTGGCAACACCAGACTGCCATGGCCCCAAAGTTCTGGTGTTTCCTGATTCCCCTTAGCTCCACACTGGCTGATTTTCAACTTTCTTGGCTTATTTGTCACTAATTCCTGTTAAATATTCGTCATGGAGACCCCCTCTCCTGAACACACCAGTGTCCTCCTATTTGAAACCCCGAAATCTCAGTGTGATTCGCCTCATTAACTTTAATTTTCAGCCAGCTTTGTTTGTGCTCCCGTTTTCCTCACACAAAACGCTTGCTATTATTTAATTGCAGATTGCTTTCAGGTTTCCTGGCTTCCCCTCCACACTCCCTGTCCCCAAGCTGCAATCACTCCTCTTCCCCTGCCCGATTTCTTGGCTGAGCTGGGCATGTTCCACCTTCTCCAAACAAAAGTAAGTGAGATCATTTCATTGTCTGGAGGAAAGGGAGCAGTTTGGATGAGGCTATAAAGGCAGCTGAAGCGTGAAAATTTGTCATTAATATGTTACACGTGTATGAGATCAGCCAGCATCACTGAGGGCTGCGTGCACCTTTCACCCCTTTGATCAGCAGCACCGCTGGCAGCGCTGAGAGAGGATTTGCCAGCGAGGTGCAGACACAGAATTTATTGGCCTTTATCTGTGCTTGCGGTGTGTTTTGTATTTAAACAACACAGAGTGAAAAAAAGGGGGGAAAATGATGGTTTGGTGAAAATCCTTGCACAGGAGCAACTTCATCTGAGCAATTTATGAGCAGAAAATATATGAACACCCCGTAGCAGAGTGCTGTTAGTTAAGGATGAGGTTCCCTGCAAACCTACATGCATTTTTATATTACTATTTACTTAATGTGACACTTTATTGGCATCTCTTCCTCATGATGCATCTACCACCCTGCACTTTATGTTTTTCTAAGGAGGTAACTAAAGGAAGGGAAGACAAATCATTTTAAATAGCCTATTTCTAATTTTAATTAGCACACTCAATTAATTTTAAGGGTTTACATATAAATTTCTCACAGTTTTCTAGCCACTATAACCTTACAGTTATTTTTTTTCCCCCCTCCTTGCTTCATTCCTGTGTCGGATGTGAATTTGCAAAGCTTCCTCTCACCAATATTTCTCAGGGGTTTTTTTTTAATTTTGTTTTGCTCATCTTTTCCAGGGTTTTGCAATAAATGCTAGTGAATGGAAAGCTTCCAAAATGCAAGAATTCCCAGTATTAGAGAAATAAATAACACCCAAGGACTGTAGCAGGGAAAGCAAGAGGAGAAAGCACTTTGAACACGTCCACGCCTGGTGTCACAACTGCCATCAGCTCTCCCAGGGCACTTGGCTGGTTCCAGACATTATTGACATCACTTCACCCCAAATCTGTCTCCTGGGCAGGCAAAGTGGGACTAAATCCCCAGCAGGTGCCAAATCACTCCAGACAAAGTTTCAGATTCAGACAGGTCAGAAATTAAAGATTTTGAGAAGGAACGGAGGCCGTGCTTATCCTGCTGCACAAACCCGGATTCCCTGACTGCATTTCCCTCTTTTCACATGAACATTTAGTCCGTGAAGGAAGACAAGAAATACTTTGATTTATCAAGCCACTCCAAATTAGATGAAGGAAAAAGCACCAATCACAAGTCCAGCAGCAGGTTTGTAGGGGGAATTATCACTTCGGGGCTATTTCCTGCTGCCTAAACGAGTCCTGCCTGCACAAATGAACCCCACCAACCTCAGGCTGAACACTTGCACACAGAAATTTTGGTTGCTGTCATCTGAGCAACCAAATCTACTGTGGGTCTTCCCCTTTTCCACTCAGATGTATGAGAGCACACAAAACCATCTATTTAAATCTGATTTTTTGTTCCTGCCACTCAATGCTGCCATTAATAGAAGCGCAAAACGCTAAAAAAGGGCCACAAAAGAAGCTTTCCAGGCTGCAGCCACCGTGCCACATCAATTAAACTGTTTCAACAAGACACAAGTCGGGAGGGAAGAAAATTCTTCACATAAAATAAACACTAATTAAACTGCGGCTTTGAGTTTCAAACTGACCTGTCAGGTAATTAGACAGGTGATTAAACTTCCTTCAGCTTCCCACTTGGAAAGACAAGTGAGCTCAGCCTGCTTACGGTGACGCTGCCAATGACACTCAGGTGTCAGAGCTCTGGTACTTTCAGAGCCGCATTCTGGAAGAGCCGTGGCACATTTTTCTGCTGGAATTACAAAGCCTGGGCACAAAATGCTTTGGCAAAGCCCAGACCTGAGCCTGTGTGTAAATGGCAAGACAGGACCCACATGCCTGTTCTGAGAGCTCCTCTACACCAGGTCCTGTCCTGATTTCATGGGCACCATGCTCACTTCAGTAAAGCAAAAATATCAGTGACAAGCAGCAAGAGCTGGAAAGCAAGCTCAGATCATGAGTATGCACAGCAAAAGCAGCAAATAATATATAACTTGATATTTTCTTTCTTTGGGTGTGTATTTGTAGCCCTTTAGAGCTTAATGCTGTGAAGAATCCAGTTTGCCTGGAATGTTATTAAGGGTCTGTTACAGCCTCAAATACATAAACACAAACAAAAGCAAATGGAGAATGTTCCCAACACAAGATCAAAAACCTCTGATGGTTCCTGCCTGCTTTCTATCACCTTTGAAAACATAATATTCCGTCAATATTTCAGGAAATGTATCACTTTACACATTTTAAAAGGTCTGAAACTTAGGATCGCCAGGTAATAGTTTACAAACTAAAAGAGAGGACACATCTCATGTGCACAAAGCCCCTGAGGCTGCAGTGCTGGGCACAGGGTGATTTCCAAGAGCCAGGTGAAGGTGCCAGGGCCAGCTGGAGGCAGAGGAATTCTCTCTGCTGGATGCTGCAGGGTGTAACCACCTTCACAGCTATTCCAAGAGCACAGCCCTCACTAACTCATCCCTCCTGACACACCACAGCAGCTGAAATCCACCTTTTGGGCCGAGTTTCGCCCAGAACAGATGTATTTCCAAATCACTTATTAGGCCGCTAACAAGGCCTTAGGGGCTAAAAGCCATTCCGGTCTCTTTATCAATGGCACAGTTCCGTTTAATCTGGGTAAGGAGCCTCTGGACAATTAGCAGCTGACTGAAGTTCAGAGGAGTCCCCACCTGGCTGTGACAGCTCAGCAGAGCACAGAGAGCAGAGCCAGCACCTGCAGCCCTCACTCTGCTGGTTTTGCCTCCCTGGTTTGGACATCACAAGGAGGCCGTGGCTGAAGATGACAAACTCCTCTGAGACTATTACCGCACAACAGACAAATCAAGAAAAAACCCTTATTTCTGGAGGCTGCAATCTTCTCACAGAGTACTCATCACCCACGAGCTCCCTTGAACTGCAGCGTGCAGCAGCGCTGGAAATGTTAAAAACGTGAATTCCCTCAGCACAGTGTTTATAACCATTGGGGCAACAGCGTTAACCTCACCAGAGAGCTGCTCTGTGCATGGCACAGCAGGTCCAGAAAGGTACCAGGTCCTCCATAAAAGAACCAAGTCCTCCATAAAAGCACCAGGTCCTCCAGAAAGGCACCAAGTCCTCCAGAAAGGCACCAAGTCCTCCAGGAAGGTACCAGGTCCTCCAGGAAAGCACCAGGTACTCCAGGAAGGTACCAGGTCCTCCATAAAGGCACCAGGTCCTCCAGAAAGGCACCAGGTCCTCCATAAAGGCACCAAGTCCTCCATAAAAGCACCAGGTCCTCCATAAAGGNCCTCCAGGAAAGCACCAGGTCCTCCATAAAGGTACCAGGTCCTCCAGAAAGGCACCAGGTCCTCCATAAAGGCACCAAGTCCTCCATAAAAGCACCAGGTCCTCCATAAAGGCACCAAGTCCTCCATAAAAGCACCAGCTCATCCATAAAAGCCCCAGCTCATCCCTAACCCCTCAACAGCTCCATGTGCTCTGTTTCCAGCGGCCAGACCTCCCATTTTTAGGAGCAGGAGGCTTCTCTGGCCGTGCTAAAATCAACGCTCAGCTCTAGCAGCTCCCCGGAGAAACAGAAATCCCCACTGTGGCCAGAGCAGCGATGGAAGGCGCGAGACGAGCACAGAGCTCTGCACTTACTGGACTCGGGGTCGGAGTTGCCGTCTCCCTCCGTGCGGCTGTTGGGGGACGCCTGCTCGTAGTACTCGTCCTGGGGGAAGCCCAGGGGCAGCGCGTGGGACGCGCCGGCCCCGCCGGAGGGCTCGTGGTCCCCGAGCCCGCTGTCGCTGCAGCTCTCCTGGGAGCCGTCCGGCAGGTGGAAGGTGACGCGGCGCTGGGGCTGCAAGGGAGGAACAGAATTACACGGTTTCCACCGCGGAACGGGAAATTAGCGCAGCTGATTTCGGGGGCATTAGCGCGGTTATCCACGGGCTGTGCACAATTTCAGGCTTTCCTTTCTCACACCCGCTGCACCTGACAGCGCTGCTGCTGCTTCCTAAAAACGCGAGCCCTGATGCAAAATGAAAGACACCTCAAACTAGAGAGATCCTGTCAGACTTCACAAGCCTTTGGATACCTTTTGCGTATTGGCTTGGAGATTTCAATCACTTTTTGAGGCTCAATTTATTTCGCCGCTGAGTTTTCTAGTTTGCAAAAACAACAACCACATTTTCTTTCCCATTAAAAGCCGTTCCACACTTTTGGGCCTAAAAAATGTGACACGTTTATAATGCTGTTGGATTCTTCTAAGGCAGAGAAAGAACAAACAACAACAAGCCCTATGGATTGAAAACAATTTTAATAGATTTTGCACAGGCGTCGAGCTAATGAATGAAAAGCAGATTCCCCTGCTCTCCTTCAGACATTTCATTACAACTCCTTTGATTTTCGTTACGCCACAGAGCTGCACCGTAACTGTAAAAGGCTGGGAGCTGGGAAACAGGGAGCTGAGGGTGGAAAGCATCTCAGCCCAGCTGCGGAAGGAAGGGCCAGGTGAAACAAAGCACCTGATGCACAGGAGGAGGGTGTTTTCATTACTCTGCATGATTTAGGAACTGAATAACCAAAATGCAAATCTCTCCCAGTAATAAAAGGAAATATGAACAAAAAACAAGCAGCTCTCCTGCTCATTTTGATGTGTCTGAGTTTTGGAAACTTGAAATATGAAAATTCAAAAAAACCCCGAAAAACAATTTAAAGTATTCTTAGGTTGCTGGTACTCAAAATTCCGTTTGAAAGGCAAGGGAGAACTCTGTGGATGCAGAACTGCTGGGATTAGCAGAGCTGAGGATCAGACTTTGGATGCAATTATGCAAAAAGAGTATCTAGTGTTTCTAACAGAGCAGCTGTTGTCAGGGTCCCTGGATGTTTGGTTCCTACAGGGCAGTGGTGTTGAAAACATTCAATTAAATTGAATTTCTGCTAAAAAGTTCAGCTCCTCCACTTGGCAAAGTCCCTTTTTGCCACGGTGACATTATCGCACGTGCCCACAGGCAGCTGCTGTGCAGCCAAGAGCGCGGCAGCCCCGACGTCACCGCTGCTGTCCCTGACAGCTGGCAGTGACAGCGCTGCTAAAGAGCTACCAGGAAGACACTCAGGGCTTTCCCAGAAACCTGTTTGAGTGCTCCAGCACTGCTAATGGAGAGCTTCTCTTCTCATGCTGAACCTGCCTCTTTCTTGTTACAAAATAAATCACTGCTCGGGTGCCATCCATCACGGGCTGCTTCTTCCCACTCATCTTCCTGGCACTGGCACTTCACTCTGCTGCAGAATAAACAGAGCTGATTATTCCAATCTGCCGGGTGCCTCTGATCCCTCTGGCTGCTCCTCTGCACGGGGCTCTGCTCAAAACCTGGACCCCAGCTCCAGCCAAGGTCCTGACAGCACACGGGGGTTCTGCTCAAACCCAGCACCCAGCTCCAGCCAAGGTCCTGGCAGCACACAGGGACTCTGCTCAAATCCAGCACCCAGCTCCAGCCAAGGTCCTGGCAGCACACAGGGGCTCTGCTCAAAGCCCAGCACTCAGCTCCAGCCGAGGTCCTGACAGCACTAAGAACTCTGCTCAAAACCTGGCACCCAGCTCCAGCCAAGGTCCTGACAGCACACGGGGGTTCTGCTCAAACCCGGCACCCAGCTCCAGCCAAGGTCCTGACAGCACACGGGGGTTCTGCTCAAACCCGGCCCCCAGCTCTGGCCAAGGTCCTGACAGCACAGAGAAACCCACCACCCAGCTCCAGCCAAGGTCCTGACAGCACCGAGAGCTCTGCTCAAAACCCAGCACCCAGCTCCGGCCAAGGTCCTGACAGCACCGAGAGCACTCCAGGATCGTTCCCCATCCCCTGCAGGCTCCTCTGCCCTGGCAGCTCAGCACATTCCCCCTGCCAGCCACTGGGATTCCCAGGTCCTCCTATCGACCTTTTTTTCGTTGTTCCCTTGCTGGTTCCTGCCCTCGATTGCTGCAGCCCAGGAGTGGCACTTTGCTTTCCTCCATTCTCATTTTCCCGATGATTTCATCCGTTCTCAAGTGCGCTTTGCCTTCCAGTCCTGCTTTCCTGTTTATCAAATTTGCAGATTTCCAGCTCTGCCTCCTTTGGCAGATCTTTGAGGAATATTGGAACAGATCAAGCCAAGGCATCGCCGTTGAGCTCTGAAGAGCTGAACACAGAAGGATTTCCCATTCCTTGGGATAGAAACGGGAGAAGAGAACCCCTCTGTGACCGCTGGGAACAGAGTCAGAGGGTGAAAGGTTCACAGCCAGCACCCCCCATGCCTTTTTGGGCTCACCAGCAGAATCACTCACTGAACTCCACGCTGAGCTGGCCCTGCTGCCCCCGGGGCTCTCTGGGAGCCTCCTGGGATAGTTCTGCTCCTCCTGCTGCCTTTCCCACCACAGCCGGGTGAAGATGCGTGGAGAGTCTCTGCACAGCCCAAAACTCCAGCTGGATCCGCAGCAATCACTGACAGGATTTATCCTGTTCCACCTCACTGTCAGCTGCCTCCCAGAGCCCTGCTCAGCCCAGCAGTGTCAGTCACCCCTGCCTGAAAGCCCCATGAACAGAGGTTCTGTCGAGTTGACCCAGTGACAACATCCCTGCAATGCTTCTCATTGGCTCCCTGCATTCAAACCTTGCACAGATGCACAGCTCTGACATGTGGAAAGGGAAGATGTCATTGCTTTGATCTGAAATGAGTTTGGTATTCACAGTATGAAAAAAAAATCCACATCCAGCTGCTTGAAAAAGCTGCATTTTGTGGGATTTGCTCTGCCTTTGTGTTGTCTTGTGTTTGGTACCCACACCAGGTTTTATCCTCTCCTCTCCAAGCTACCAGTGAAATTTAAGAATAAAGAGTTCTTGAAACATTTTCAAGCCAAGTTTGACCTTTAGACACCATTACCAGCTCTTGAAAATGGCTGGGAATACAATGGTTTCAATACAATCTGGGATTCACTAAGTGTAAACAAAGGAATATTCCTTTTCAGGGTTCATTGTCACAAAATACAGCAGAAGTTTTTAACCAGCTGACAGCAGAGGAGAGCAGAAAGTCACCAATTCCTTTTTGACTGCCTAGCCCAGTGAGAGAAAACAAATATCCCATGCAAAATTAAAAACGTTCCTAACTCACCCTCATGTTCAGTCAAAAATCGCAAATATTGAGTTGCATAAATGGAGCTGCTATTAGTCAGAAAGATGAAAACTCCATGGTTTAAATCAGCTGGCATCAGCTAAAGGCTGATGATGTTTGATCTGATCGTGTCCCTGAGTGTGCCACACCTGATAACGCCGATGACAGAGCACTTCCAGAGAAATGTATCAAGAGGAAAAAACCCCAGCTCTCCCTCTCCACGGCACTGCTGCCATTCCCTTAATTCACGCAGGCGTCAGACAACGATCTGGAACAAGTAATTCTAATAAAATTTTGCCAAAAGCTGGGACTTATCTTCTGTCACAATTATTTGGGAAATTTCCTCCTTGAGGCATTTAAATTTCAATTTATAAGATTACAAAATATCCTCGGTCTCCAGCTGCTTTTCCATTTATCTCCGAGGGGAGCTGGCACCGATGGTAATGGAATAACAAGGATTATGGTTTGTTTTATTTATCTCAGTGACAGTTCGAATACTTCTGCAAAAGGAGAAATGCAAGCGAAGCCATTATGTATTCTTGCAGGATTCTGATGTAGGAACTTGTAATACAGACAATTAAGCTGATAGGGGACAATGAAGTGAGAATTTAAGGGAGAACATGCAGCAGCCTGGAGTTTCCCTGACACATTTAAAAATATTAAATTACTCTTTATTGGTATGAAAAGAGCATTTTGCTGCAGAGATGCCACAAACCCAGACACGAATTCTGCCACGGGTCTCACTTGGCACCCCCTGAGCCTGGCAGGAGCAGAGAGTGTCTGGAGGGATCAAATTATCCCCCAAAACCACAAACTTTTTCCTCTCGTTATTGAAATTTCTATGAGGGCTGATCAAAGCCCCAAACGATTCTGTGTTCAATCTTTCACTGCAATAATTAGACTGTGGCAGTGGGAATAATAAAAGATGAGTCTGAGTAAATAGCTTTGGATCCACTGAAGGGATGATTTCTGGTATTATACACCGGGGGTTAGCCAATTTATAATCAAAAAGGAAAAAAAAAGGTAATAGAAAAAGCAGCAGATATCAACTGAGGAACATTAAACTATTAACCTTATTATCTTCATTCATTGAAGCAAATTAATATCCTTTTAAAAGGAGATCATAAAGAAAAAAACATTACTTTTTAATTTATGCTGAATTAATTATATTATTTAGATGATAATTCTGATTCTAACCAGACCTTGTTTAGGAGATGCTGCAAGACAGCACAAAGGAACAGAACTGCTCCAACATTTCTCTCCACTATTAGCAGCCAGTACATAAAGAAGGAGTCAAATAAATTTTTAATTTTCTCCGTTGCTTGTTTACTTCAAATGCTGGGAGGATATGAAACACCTCAAATAACCAGCAAACAACTGCCTTCAAATAGGAGCAGCAAAGAAATCCCTAATCCAACTCCAATTTCCAGCTGCAATCTTTTCATCCTCAGCTATCACCTTTTGTTCCAAACCGGCAATTTTTGTTCCACGGGCTTTCATTGGGACAAACAGGACCCAGCAGCTCCCAGCGCAAAATTCTGGGAATGCCATTAAAACAAAAAAACCCCACAGCTCGGGAGGATCCAGCCACCAACCTGGTGGGAAATGTGTTTTTGTGTGGAAACTCAGCAGAGACAGGCTGGAATTTTCAGTTTTCCTCACCCTGAACGGAGCACAACCAATGCAGCTCCAAGAGTTTCTCCCAACTCTTTCCTAAATCTGTATTTCCCACAAGTTTTCTTAATCTAAGACCTTATTTCATTATTTTGATGACTTCATCACAGGTGAAAGATATAATGCAGCTCATTATAATTTTTCATTCAAATTAAAGTTCCTATTTTGGCCAGCAGGATCTGTGTTTCTCCTGGAGCACCCACAAAGACGCCGAACACTTTTGGTCACCGTTATTACTCCCAACCAGGAACCCTTCACCAATAACTCATCCACCTTTCTAATTGAGCAGTGACCTTTTCATGATTTATTTAATGCGCCCGACAGTCAGCTGCCACAGGACTGGGTTTAGGTTTTTAGGTGTGGATTTTTGTGGTTTTTATTTTTAAAAAAAAGGAGAATGAAGGGCTCATCTTCCAGGGGAGGCAGCGTGCAAACCACAGCACTCAGCTGATTTCAGAAGTCCAAGTTTAATGAACATCAAAATCTGTTTTTCCCTATTTCACATGGAAAAGCAACACCCCCAGCTACTGCCAATATTAATTATTAATTAATTGTCACCTCCCACAGATCAGCCTTGGTGAACAAGCCCTTCTTTCACTGAACCCGTTCAGGTGTTCCAACTACTGCCCCAAATTTCAGCTTTCAGCTGCTGATTGTCCCTTTGTCTGTCACATCAAGCAGAGCTGTTGTTTTCCCAATTTCCCATATTTACCCTTTCAAACATTGGCAACACTTTGCATTTTCAGCTCTTTAAAACTTCCAAAAGAAATCCAACAGAATCCTTTTGACACCCTCGTTATAAATGTCTCCAGTCCTGCTAATTGAACACCATTAACATTAATAACTGGTACCTTCCATCCTCGCTAATTACTAATGGAAAGTGCAGACTCTGGCTGCCTTCAAAGAAGAGAAAGCTTTGATAAATACTTTTACTTTTGCTCACTGTGATTAAAAATCTAACTGCTCCACAACTGTGGAAGTAAATAATTTTAGGCTTTCATTTTTATCGATTTAAATAACTCCTCCCACTTTATTAATTTATTTCGATGCTGGAAGCACGACCTATTAATTCCAAAAGGGCAAATAAAAGCTTGGTTGGCTGCCCAGACAAACACAAACACGAGGTGGATGATTATCTCAAGCCAAGGAAAGAATTACCACCTCCACAGAAATCCAGCAGAACAGACGGTGCCCCTGCACCTGCTCGGATGGAAATGACTGCAAACTGTCAGATCTTGGGGCTGGATTCCCCCACACAAAGGACCTGCTGGAGTGATGAGGAATAATCTCGCAGGGGATCTTGTACCTCAGCACTCCCTCGCTCAGGTGCCTTTTAGGAAGCACAGGACGCGTCCCTGCGGGCCGGAGGATCTGCAGGCAGCTGATAAGGAAAATTCAGATATCCCAGCTGCTGGCCATGCACGGAGCTCTCTGTGAGACCCCTTCCACACAGGCAGGCAAAGGAAGGGGTTTGTAACAAACACCCCCTGCCCTGAAACATCAATTTTCCAATTTTCCATTTTTCACTTTACTCCCATCGTCCTCTCCCACCGCAGAGGGCACGGAACAAACTCATTACCCAAATCATCGCTGAACAAACCCATTATGAACCCGGAACGGCACAAATTCCTGATTAACCACTTCAAAGGGTGTTTGTTTCCAGACACTAATCCTCCTTGTACCAGAGTGCCTCTCATACGACTTCCCCCAGCAGCGTCTGGCAATTAAATTGTATTTTCTGGGCTTCGCGAAGTAACAACAAAGAACTGAACTAAAAAGCAAATAAAACTGAAAATAACATTTAAAGCATGTCAAACATTTTATTTGGCTTTTGAAAGGCAGTTATTGTGTGCTAGATGTCACAATGATAGCTGAAAGCGTGCCTTTTAAACTTTAATTCATCTAAGCCTTCAATCTGACATGTGATTAAATAAAAATTACACATGAAAGTTGCACCATGGCTGTGCCGCTGCTAAGTTTGAAAAGAAGGAAAAAAATCTCAATTCTGATTTTTTTTTCTTTAATACTTTCCTCAATTTCCATCATCTTTGATGTTATCATCTGGAATGCTTGCTGTCTGATAGGCAAAGCCATTCGAGTTAAAAGAACATCATGCTAAACAATAATCCAGCAATATTTGACATCACTCCTGACTGCTGGCCCGGCAGCCTGAATATTTCTGAGCAGAAATATTGATCGGGTTTCACTGCAATGTGAATTCTTTGTGTTAATATTGAAACAGCAGAATTTATGCTTTCCCAAATGTACACGGGGCTCTAATTTCATTATGCTAACTGTTACACATTTCAGCTGAGGCTCAGATAAATAAATCCCATGTTTCTTCACGAGTTTGGATCCCTGGGATAGGAAATGTTCCAGTGATTGCTCCCTGACCCCCCGTGAGGAACTCTGGCATCATAGCCAAGGCCAAGCCTTGAAGTGCAGCCCTGAGGGGGTTCTTGGGGCTGCAGAGACCTGGAGGGAATCTCGAGAACCTGATTCTATTTCCCTCTGTTAATTTGTGTTCCTGTTCAGTTTTTCCTGTCGAGGTCAAACCTTTCTGAAGCAACGCTCAGAGGTGTCGCAGGGACTCGCTCGAAGGGGCTCGGAATTGTCCTTTCATCATTTTGAACCAGGAAACTCAGCTGCTCCTATTAGTGCTCCCCAGAAAAAGGGACTTTTACCTCATTTGGGTTCTTTGGGTTGTCAGCATGCCGAAGTCAGAAGCAAAACAAGATTTCAGTCAGATTTGTGCAAGGATTATTCGTAACTACTCCAGTTCAAGTAGTGCAACACTTCAGTTGCATTTCACCCCATAAAATAAAGTTTTTCCTCCTGGTGTGGATGATTATAAAGCAGTTAGTGTGTCATACAGACACAAAATAGCTTTATGTTTGATTTTCACTCATGGAGCTGTTGAATTGAATTCACTTTACTACGGTTTTAAAAAAAAGAAGTATATAACTTAGGGCAGAGAGCAAGCCCACAGATAAGCTCAGAACCTGAAGGGGCTGAGCGACCTTTGAATAATGAGAAATAAAGACAAGCCTCTCCAATTCCTTCTAGAAAAAATTCCCATATTTTTGGATCCATTGGTTTCTACACTACAGTTCCAGCAACTCTGATATCATTCACAGCAGCTCCCAAAAGCTACAGGGACCTCCCATCACCCCGACCCCAGAGAGAAACCAGCCCCTACCCCACCCTGACACCGTAAAGGAGCAGATTTGCTGCAAATCTGACTAAAAACATTCAAAAGAAACAACACAAAAAAACCCCAAAACAAAACAAAAAAAACCAACCCTAAACCAAACAAAAACCGAAAAACAAATAAACAAAAACCCCACAAAAAAGCAAACAACAAAAATAAAAAAAAAAGCCAAACAAACAAAAAAAAAACCCCTTAAAAAACAAACCAAAAAAACCCTCCAAAAAACGAACAAACCCAAGAAAAGACCCCAAAGGAGCCTTTTAAAATGCGCAGCAAAGCAGCTCCGTGGCACGTCACTCTCTCACTCCATTTGTTATGACAGCCCACCTTTATTATAACAGCATTTTATTTGTTACGGCAGAAAATCTATAATGTTTGATATTAAGAGTTTGATTAGCTGGAATGGGAATTGATGAGGGCTAAAAGGCAAGGAGAAGAGCCATGGATTTCATGCAGCTGTCAGAAAGGCATCTCACTCTTTCTGGGGAAGAGAAAGAAAAGACAAAAAGTTTTTCTTTACCCAAAATGGACTCTGAGGAAACTCAACACCTTCTTAGAGAGCAGTGAAATCATTCTTTGCTCTGCTCTCTGGATCAGTATTTGCTCACAACAGTTATTCTTGTGGCCTTGAGAAAATATCTTTTAATATCTTTTTGATTGCCCATTCTTAATTTTAAATTCACAGTGTGGTGGCCACCAAGGTCACCTCTCCGAGGACAACACTTCTCACTCCACCTTTAGGGAACTGGGTGAGGAAGGAGCAAGATTTTACCAAGAAAACTCCCTGGCTTGTAAAAAAATGAAGCTGGAGGCCAGAATTTGCAAGCAGTGGTGCAGCTCATGCTGTACCTGATTTGCACAAAGCAAATTCCAGCATCCCAGGACGGAGTTTTTATCACCAGCACACTCTCCAGTGGACTCCAGTCTCCAGACCAAGAAAACTTTCACCAAAAGTTTTGTCCTGAAATTCTCTTTCCAACTGTCACACAAAAGTTTTGCTCTCAATAAGAGAAGTTATTGCACATATTGAAATAAAGGGATTTTTCATGGGTACGCTTTGCTTTCTTTCAATCTTCTCTTATTGTAAACAGGAAAGATTCTGGGTGATAAATGCCACGGTGAACAGTACTTTGGTTTTGTTTCAAATATCTGAAAGATCTATTCATCTCTCCAAGTTGTTCTAAGAGAAAGGATTGCATTTTATTTGATTAAAGCCAGAAATCTCCCACTTGCATCTCTATTTCCACAGCTTATATTATCAGGGTGATAATGAATAAGATTTAGCTGTTATTTACAGTACAACACATGAAATATTCAAAGTTACCAGAGTCTAACTACACGCTAATAACGCATTCTTAAATGGATGCCTGAAATATCTATTTGCAAATGGGAAAGAAATTCTTGCAAATTGAAGTGCTGGGTTGTATCACCGCTGCCATCCCTCGCTCCTCCGGCGCGGTGTCGCTGCAATTGCCCTTTCGGATAATCACCATCTGTAACTGCCTCTCACCATTCACCACTCGTGTAATTCCAGCACAGCAAAACAGAAAGCCATTAGCCCTCCCTCGTTCCTTAAATCTTCCTGCTCGTTTCCATGCTCGGTGAGCCGTTCTTTAGCACCCTTAACTCACTCCTCGTTCCTCTCGGAGCCAAACTCCAAACTGCTGAGGGGATGCTGCACCCGTCAGTCTGCAGGGGGAATGATGCAGTTCTGGGTCAGGGGCTCCAGCTGAAATTTGGGAAGGTTTTTCTGCTCCCAGCCAGCCCCGAGTGGCAGTGCCAGCTGAGCAGGGACAGCCGCCCTCGCCCCACACCACCACCCACGCGTGGGACTCATGTGCTGCAGCCCCGCCAAGAGCTCAGCTCTGGGTCTGGCACTGCCAGGGCTCTGTCACCAAGGTCCTGGAACTGCCAGGGCTCCGTCCCCAGGGGTTCTGGGACTGCCAGGGCTCTGTCACCAAGGTCCTGGTGCTGCCAGGGCTCTGTCACCAGCATCCCGGCACTGCCAGGGCTCTGTCCCCGGGGTTCTGGCACTGATGGGGTTCTGGCACTGATAGTGCTCTGGCACCCGGGTCCTGGTGCTGCCAGGGCTCTGTCCCTGGGGTCCCGCCACTGCCAGGGCTTTGTCACTGGGGTTCTGGGACTGCCAGGGCTCTGTCTCTGGGGTCCTGGTGCTGCAGAGCACAGCCCTGGGACCTGGGGAAGGGCATGAGCTCCAGCCATGCCCAGAAACCCAGGCAGGAGAGGGGTTGTTCACTTGTAACTCCAGCAAGCAAGAGGAAGGTGCTAAAAAATACACAAAGCACCAAGAGGAAATAGAGAGAAGTCAGCAAAAGTGAGGATTAAGCATTGCTGGAAGGCTGGAGGGCAGCTCCTCCTCCTGGGGCTCGGACTGTGCAGCCCAGACACCCAGAAACTCTGTCCCAGCCTGAGCACACCAGAGGTTTGCTTAGACACAACCTGGTCCCATTCACTTCATGAACCCCAAAACCACACTGCTGAGCACTCACAAGCAACACAATCCTGAGTTTGAGTCCCTGCGTCTTTGGGAAGGTGCTCAAGTGCTCCAAAGAGCTGAGAACCCCATGGGGCTGGGGAGGAAAGGCCAAAGTCACAGCAAAATCTGCTCCTAAAGTTCTCTGAACACACTCAGGAGCCACCTCCACTTCCTCACTGCCACAGAGTAACACCTCCACCATCATCGCCTCAGGATTATTCAAACTCCATGGAGAGCTCAGTTAAATCTGAGGTAAATATTGTAAAAATCATTCCCCATTCAAACCACACTGAACTCACAACCTGTAAATCTGCAGAACTTTCGCAATGCTGCCACTGAGGCCATGAGCAGCAAGGGCAGAAATCTGCCCGCTCTGCTGGGCCCAGACAGGCAGAGATCCCTGGGAAGCTGCAGCCAGGCAGGAGCAAAGGCCAAGCTTCAGGAATCCTCTGTGTCCCTGCTGCCCAGGGGAAGGCAAATTGCTGGAGGTACTCGAGAACCAGGGAGGATTTGGGAATAAAGCAGCAGGAAAAGTGGAATAACATTAATGAGAGCAAAGTTGGCACAAGTCGTGTGGGCAGCAGGGGGACACTGTGGGCATCCTCCACACCCAGCCCCAGACTGGCACTCCTGCATCAATTACTCTGCCCAAACCCCGTGGTTTCCATGCCCTGGCTGCTTACCCCAAAATCATCATTCTGCATAAATTATCCTGACTAAAGAATTCATTTAATTCTGCTTTTTAAGATATTCCTTGGCGTTTTCATATTTTTGTTGGCATACAGCATCTGTGCTTTGCACACAACAAAACGCACCTCACACGTTTTTTCTGGGGAAAAAAACCCCCATGCAAATACAAACTTGCAGCAGTAATTGTGTTCTTTCTCCTACTGTTTTTAATTAATTTGACCTTTGGTCCTATTTTTGTCAATTCAGAAGGCATTTTGCAATCAGAAGAAAGCTGTGGTGCAAATATTCCACTCTGCAAGTCACCAGCTAACCAAGTAAGCAATAGAGGAAAATCTATAGCCTGCAATTAGCATTATCCTTTCCAATTATTTTCTTTACTTCACAAAACTCATTAATAACTCTTAGTAGGCAAAATTGCAGCTAGGAACCCTCCCACACCTGAGGTGTATCATACTCTACCTTTGCCCAATAGAAATTCTTTTGATGTGCTGGAAATCTTATTAATAGATTCACCAGAAAACAAGCATGTAAAGCTGGCAGAGGCAACTGCGAGAGGTAAAATGAATGCAAATGACAGATGAAAGGAAATTTCAGATCAATATAAACAAAAGCGCTGCAGCAGCCACAGCAGAGAGATGAAGGGAACTCATCAAACTTGTATTTGGGATTATTTGTCCCGCTCTAAATTCACCGTCTGTGTCTCGGAGCCCTTGCCCAATTAATGCCACATTAAGATTGGCTCCTGCAGGGCCTTTTCCCTTCTGGGGCTCAGTGGAAGTTGCTCAGCTCTGGGGGAATGCAGAGCGTGGCTTCTCGCTGCTGAAGATCATCATTTGGAAATCCCGTAATTGCAGCTCTCAATAATTTCCCAAATAGTTAAGCCAGGATTAATTATCCCAGCTCTCATTGCAGGAGCATGGATCTTATGATGGAGAGAAGGTGTTCTAGAACATTTCCTGCTGCTCAGGGCCTGCACTGGGTGTGCAAAACCCTCACAGCAACAAACTTCTCTACTTCAGTTATATCCCAGTAGGATCTCCAGACATCCACAGAACCAGCTCTGCTCATTTCACACCCTTTGTTGTTGCCTAATTAAACACACTCAGGACCATTCCTTACATCATAATTTTTTAAGAATCCTATTTTATTTAAAATCACGTTGGTTCTTGGTGAAAAATTAGAGGAAAGCAGATGCTGATTGTTAAACATCTTCTGTTTGAACAGAGTTGGAAATGCATTTTCCTCAGGAGTCAGAAATCCAGGCACACCATGAACTCCAGCAACTGCCTCTAATGGAGTGAATGCTGCAGTTTTCTGGCAGTTTTATATGATGCTGAGGAATCAAAAATATTGGTGGTTCCTGTTATAGCTAATTGCCCACACTTCTGAAAAATCCCTTTATTCGGGAGCGGGGCAATGCCGGGGGTGTGGTGGGAAGGGGAGGAGGAGCTGCACAATTGGTTGTATTTGATTCAGCTGCAGAAATACGAACTGTAATTTATAAATTTGAGACATTTTGAGATCCATAACAAAGACAACACATAAACACGGTATTACAACAGGGAAATCAAAACCACAAGGAGATGAAACCTCAATTCCAGAACAACAAATTCAGGCCTTTGCACAGAACAGAAAGTAAAGGCACTTTGATCTCTTTTTTGTGTGTTGAAAAGAAAAGAAATAAAATAATAAAAAACAATAAACTCCTCTCTGAAAAAGCAATGCCTGCCTGTGAGTCTGTGGAGTAATACTCAGCTCTTGAGGCAGGCTCATTGTCTGAGAGAAGGCTGGCAGCACTGCTGTGGTTTCAAAGTTTTTGGAGAATCCAGAAGCAAAACTGCAGCCTGGAGCACACCAGCTGCCTCTCCCAGAAGTTTAAAAGATTTGGGCTGTGCTGCTGTAGATCCCTGACACTCAGGCAGGGCTGGATTTGTTGGGGAGATGCACGGACACATCTTTGAGCCCAGGCAGAACCAGCAGATTTCAGGATTTCAGGAGCCAGAGCAGTACTTGGAGCCTCTCACCTCCAGCCCTGGAATCACCTCTGGGGCTCAGGACCATCCCAGGTTCCTTTGGTTCATAACAGAAATACCGAGCAATGCTGAGGGTCTCTGATGGAGGGCATCGGGCAGCTGGGGCAGGGAGTTCCCTGGCTGGGAGGAAATCATTTCCTCGGGTGTTACGTTCCCTCCCTGCCCTGTTTACATCCCTGCTCTAAAGAAATTCCCCATTTTCCCCCCACAGTGAAACACCATAAATCCACTGCTGGTACAGACCACAGCCTCATTCCCAGCTGAGCCCCCTGGGACTCACAGAAGGAAGAAAAGACAAACAGCAGCTACCAGAGAGGATTCTCCAGCTCCAGTCAATGATTTGCCTGTCACTGCACGAGCACAGCCCGCTATCAGCACCCCTGTGCAAAGTTCGTTATCACTGATGGACCCTCACACCTCCCAGGTAGACACTGAGCATTTTCACATCCCGTGGGTTTTGCATCTCAGTAAATTCCCTTCTCCCAGCAATACAAATGTACAACAGCGGCCCCAGACTGACAGCTGATGTCAGAAATGTGAAAAACAGCCCATAGTGTAATGGCATTTTGCACATATACATCATCCTTTACTTGAATGGGCTTTAGAAATATGAATCCCATTTCAGAATAAAAGACAGACCAGAAGAGACAGTTGTTAAAAAGCTCACAAATCAACAAAGCAAAGCACAAACGGCTATGCCCTCTTGATTCTCGAGACTGAAGGTTAGCCTGTGTCACTGGCAGAATCCAAAAACGGAATCAGGAGTCCTGGACAGGGGGGACACTGCTGTAATCACATTTCACATTCTCCATCCAGCACGCTTCCCCAGAGAAAAAGCTATTCCCTCTCAAAATACACCAAAGTCAATGATTTACATTTCAATAAACTACCACAGGCTGCCCCAAACTGGGAATGCTGCAGGTGCATTTTATAAAAAAATAATGCACATAAATACAAGCACATAAAGCATCACTTAAAACAATAGCAGCCCTGAAAAGAAGGGACTCAATAAAGCGTTTTCTGAGTAATTTGGCCAATGCCAGCGGGTATCACTGATGTGAGGGGTAACAGAGCCTGTGTCAATGGAGCAGATGGATTAAAAACCACTCTGAGCCCCATTATCTGACACTAAACCTCTGTGAGATGGGGAGAGACCAATAATGATGTCAGAGTGAAAAGCTGGGGACTGCAGACGATGTGTCCATCTGGGAGGAATAGACAGCTCCATTAATGGAAACCTTCGAGCCAGGGCGAGATCCCGGCGCTGAGGAAGGGAAGCCTTGACAGGCCAAGCTCCTGCTGGAACGCTCTGCCGGCTCCCCAGAATTTGGGGATTGGGATTGAGCCATTGCAATTCTCTGCCATCACCTTTCCCTGTCTCTGTCCAGTCTGAGCCTTGGCAGAGCCCAAAATCTGCCCTGTCCAACAGATCCTCAGCTCTGCAACAGAGCTCAGAGCTTGCATGAGAACCATGGGTGCTCCTGTCAGCAAATAAATCTTAAATCTGAGTTTTCAAACGTCCCAAAGCAGCCCCGCCACACCCCGACAGTTCCCTACACATGGCAAACTGCATCCATGCCCTTCCCCAGCCCGGCCTTCTCCAGATAACTGTTGGGTGAAATCAATGATCAAAGCCCCAATAAAAATAAGATTCATAATCAAAAATGTGCTACCAGTGACCACTCTGAAGAGACACAAAACAGCTACAGCTTGGCTCCTGATAAGCTGCCACTGGCAAAACCAGAGCAGAGCAAAAGGGGACATGATTGAAAATGTTAAGTTTCCCTTCACAAAGAATACATCAGCAGAGAAGTAGTCAGTGATTTTCCTGTGTCAGTCCTGCAATTCAGCATGAACACAACTTGTGCCAAAACATCAGAACAAAGAGCATTCTACAGAAAATGACCAAAGCATTTCCTCCAACCCAAGCCCTGCTCTAAAGCAGCCTTGGAGAGCTTCCTCAGGAATGCTGTCACAAGGAGCTTCACGGCGTTAAATGCATGCTGAAATGTTTGATTGCCATTTATTTCAGGGACACAGCCAGAAGAGCTGAGCTCTGCCCTGCTCCAGCCCACATCGGATTTTATCCAGTTAATTTTTGTGGCTGCAGAGGAGGGAAGGGAGCTGCACTGGGCGGGAGGGCAGAGGAGCAGCCCAGGGCAGGTATCGATGGGACACTGAGGGAAGAGCCCTAATGGGGGATCAAAGGAAAACAGCAGCCTAGAGGGAATCAAACAGCAACGCAGGCAAATCGATGCAAATCAAAACCCACCATGAGGCACCGCATCCCCAACCAGCACACCCGCCCCCAAAGGTGGATTTTGTCCCAGCTTGCAGCCCTGGCAGTGCTCAGCCACAGCTCCACACACAAACTCTCCCTCACCAGCCACTGAAACATTGAAAATAGCGACTCTCAAAGAAGGAACAGCAAATTCACCTCAGCAGATTATGAGTTTAGTTTGAATTATTGCACAGGGAACCAAAAATTCCGCTCAATCTTTAACACCAACCTGTGCAAAACCATCTGCAAACCCTTCCTCTTCCCACAGCCCCGGGCCAGGAGTCCCTGGTGCCTCCCTGATGAGGGGATGGTGGCAAAGAACAAATTCCCCTCCCTGCGGAGTCCCCGCTGGGGATGATTTTCTCCACAGGCTCCTGAAAACCCCATCAGCTCTCACACCAGCCCTGCCTCAATTATGTCATGTTCCTTTTCATCTCTCCACAAGCAGCACACGGATTAACTGAGCTCCTCAGCCACTTTAAAACCTCTAAAGAAGGAAAAGTAATCTCCCCCCAAGAGAGCAGACCAAACAAAAAACCC
>VYZT01016007.1:0-11445 GCA_013400735.1 Pomatostomus ruficeps
TGTGCCACTCTCCCTGACCCAATGGAGAAAAGTGGTGCTCATTTACACCCATAATAGGGAGTGACTGTGATTATCTACAGAAATCTCTGCAAACAGCAAAAATAAATCTGTACAATAAAAGCTAGGTCAACATGCACATAATTCCAATATGAATCATGTATATTTAGGAAAGAGTAATATTCTGGGATTTTTTTTTTCTATAAACTATGAACTATATTTCAACCCTGGGCTCAACAGCAGCAGTAGTAAATATATTACAGCATTTTCTGCTGCTCTGTTGGACTAATGTATACCTAAAATCTTGGGCCCAGAATATTATGGTTTTTTTCACCTTGGCAAAAAACTTGTAAAGAAGAAAACATTTCTAGGCAACATCCATTTCCTTAAATATTAGTTACTAGTAATTTCTAAAGTCTATAAAGTTGACATTTTCAGCAACAGTATTGAGTTTTACTGTCCTTACAATTATGTAAAATAGAAATTGTCCTAATAAAACTCACATTATCCTTTTCCTTATCACTGTATTTATTGATTATCAAAAGTAAGTAATATATACTTTATTTTCCTTGTATATCACAAATAGAGTCATAAAAGATGACTGACAGCTTTCAATTAAGGAATACATCAAAACATTAAATTGTCTTTCCCAGCCTTCCCAGAGAACTGTCTGCAAGTAAAGGTAATGCCTGCAATTAAAAAGGAGAAAAAAATAAAATTATGTGGTAAAATGTCCAAAGCATCTAAAAGAAGGTCTCCACTCACTGTCATTTCTACATGTGTTTTAAGTTACTGCACAACTGTGTCACAATTCTTGAGTGTCAGCCTGCAAATTCTCTCTTTCCTGGTTTGATTCATGGGCAATAAGGAGAACCAGGAGACGGAACTTTGTTCAGAGGTGGTGATTTATACAATGTACAAATTATGAATATTTGCACAACACTGTACAAGCAATTAAAAGTATGGAGTGAAAAAAATATTTTTTCTTTATGTGAAACTGTTGAAAGCCATTCTCAGAAAATTGGAGTGGTTCAGCTGCTTCCGTGACAAAAAGTATCAAGATTGTTCTGAGGGTTTATGAGATAAGGCAACAAATCACATTCTGCAAAAGAAGTCATCAGCAAACAAGTCAGAATGGTTTATGAAAAAGTCATATACGAAATATACACACCTGCCAGTAAATAACCTCTTCACTGAGCTGGCACTTTTCTAAATTACAAATTAGGGATTCATGATCCTAATAAATACAATATACTACCAGTTGACAGGTTTCACAGCATTTTATGTTTCTGAAGGAGATTTATAGGTTTATAATGAGGAACAATATAAAGCAGGTGTTATTAACTTCACTAAAAGCTGTGTGCAAAAAGGGAAAAGAAAATCCTTTACATCTTGATTAAACAGAAAATACCAAAGCATTTTTTTAAGTTTTTCTTGTATACTGTTTTCTAAGAAAGTCCGTCCTTATTTCAAGGCAATTTCTAAGGAGTGTAATTAACATAGTGCAGTTCACAAATTGCCTAATGAGTACTGTGTTTAATGAATGTTCTTATAAAGTTTATGGGTATTTTCTACATCCATTCAGCAATAGCAGTTGCTGAACTGCAACAGTAGTTCTGAGCACTTGTTGCAGATGTTTCCAACCATTTTCTGCCAAATGCAAATTCAAGTACTTGAGTGATTGAATTATCAGTGCCAATCTTAGCTGATACTACTGTTAAAAGATTAATGTCCTAAAGGGAGAATCAGATTACTACTTGCATTCTTTTGACATCACTTTAAGAACACTCTCAATCCTCTTTTACAGAACAAAATGCTTTTTAAAAACAATATAGCACATTTAAATAGATTTAGTCTGTATATTTCAGGCTGAGTGTCTCGTGGGGTTTGGTGGCAGAAGGGGCAAGTGCTGTCCAAGCTACTTCTCTGTCCCGCCATGGGGAGATAAAGAAGGCCGGCTGTGTCCCATACACAGAAGCAGCCCCGCTTCCACCCACCCGTGCCTGGGAGGGCACTGAATTCTCACCCACGTGTTCCGGATAGCTCACGCACAGTCAGAGGCAAGGAGTGGAGGGCTCTGTCACATGGCGAATGTGACAAGGCTTTATTTCTGTTGCTGAAGGGCAGCCAGGGATGAAAGAGACCGAGGCCAGCATGGCTGGGACTTATAAAGGGTACAAACCGGGGGGTGGGGACAAGGTGTGGGGTCAGTACAACAGGATGGGGAGAGGNTAGTCTTCCTCACAATATGGTTACAAATTATCTAGAGCTGTGGGGGTTGACTCTGGCTGGATGCCAGGCACCCACCAAAAGTGCCCTATCACTCCTCTCTGAAAGTGGACAAGGGAGAGTTTATGAGTTGAGATAAGGAGAGGACTCACTGACTGCCAGTATGGGCAAAACAGACTCAGCTTGGGGATATTAACTGAATTTATGGCTAACAAAATCAAAGCAGGTTAACGAGAAGTAAAATAAATCTTAAAAACACCTTCCCCTAAGTTCTCCTCCTTCCCAGCTCCACCTCCTCCCCCCAGCAGTGCAGGGACATGGGTCGGGAGATCCCTGCCAGGACCCTGCTCCAGCAGCAGGTTCACAACCCTCTTTTGGGCAGCCATGGGCATCTTTCAGGCATCCAGTGTGGGGCTTCTCCATGGGCTCTGGGAGGATCTCTGCATCCCCATGGACCTCCATGGGCTGCAGGGAAACAGCTGCCTCACCATGGTCTGCACCACAGGCTGCAGGGGAATCTCAGCCCTGGCACCTGGAGCACCTCCTGCCCCTCCTTCTGTACCAACCTTGGTGTCTGCAGGGCTGTTCCTCTCACATGTTCTCACTCTGCGCTTCTCTGGCCACAATTATAACTGCACAATAACTTTTTTTCCCCTTCTTTACTATGTTATCAAAGAGGCGTTACCACCATTCCTGATTGGCCCAGTCTTGGCCAGCAGAATGTCTGTCCTGGAGCTAGCTGGCATTGGCTCTGCCAAACATGGGGGAAGCTTCTGGGAGCTTCTCACAGAAGCTACCCTGTAGTACCCCGCTACCAAAACCTGGCCATGCAAATCCAGCACAAAAGTTAAATTCTATCTTAATGGAGTTATCATACAAAATTAATGCTGCGAAGTCTTATGACCAAGTTCTAAAACTATACAAAAACTAATTAAAAAGACGTCACAAAACAGGCGTCTAGGCGCCCCAGATGATAGTGAATTATTAAATGTCAGATAAAGTAACCTCAGGATAACATTACTTCCTAAAAAATGAACAGCTACGCACAACATCCAACATCAACTCTTAAATGATGATGATGATGAGGATGATGATTATGATGACAGTGATAAACTCTGCAATCACTTCTACATCTGAAAGTACCACTAAACTCTGTGTGATGACTTACACACGTGAAATCCTTCATCCATAAAAACTGCCAGCATTAAAATTCATTAGGACAAGCTGCTGGAGAATGTATTTTTTATTGATATTTGGGGCTTACATTTATAATTGAATTATTACTCATCATTTATTGATTACTGAATTATTGATTTTCCTTTTATACAACTTAAAAAAATAGGACGATTTGGGTATGATCATGAGCTCCATGCTCATGATTTGAACAAACAGGATCTAAAATTAATCAAACTTGTTGGTTTATAGTTAGAATTTTATTTGGGATACAATGAAGTAGTAGGATTCATGTATCAAATGATTACAGTCCTTGATTTAACCTCTCCTTATTATAACCTATAAATTTGTGACAACTTAGACATAATGAGGTGTTAAATTCAGCTGAGACAACCGTAAGGTATCAATACCTAAGAAATCTAAGAAAACAGAAAATTAAGCACCTTCACTGTCTTCATTCAAGTGATACCTAAGACAATGTTCCAGAGCAAGAAACTGGAAATCCTGTGTGATCAACTTCCTGCTGAAGTTCCTGTAACAACCTGAAACTATTATTACTATTACTACTAACATAAAATTCTGTTAAAAAGATTTTTAAAAATGGTAATCATATAATAATAAAGATTTAGGCATATATGCTAGTGACAGAATCTTGTAAGGGCCCACAATAATTCTAAGTTGATTTGCAGTATACTAGATCTATGAAGATGAAATGAGTAATACAAAAAGAGGTTCAAAGCTTTAACCAATCCATCTCCTTCAGGAATGAATTCCAGAGTGAAGATAGGAACTGAGCTCCCTGCACTTTTTAAAGGTAGATGCTGCATACTTCATGTCAAGCTGCAGATCTGTGAGTACAGACTGCAAAGACAAGCAGCAAGCAGTGATTTAATGCTAATTTGATGCATCATTCAGAATCGAGACAGCATCTAAGATTTGTTTGACAAGACACATTGAAAATACAAAATGATCAAACTGAAATTGTGTCAGTTATTTTATGAGAAAATCAGGTCTCTGAATGTTGTAGAATTTCCTTTACAAGGGGCTGTATTATCAGAACAGATTAATTAGATGAAAAGTAGAAGTACTACAGGGAATGACATCCACATTGGTGAAAGTGGGATTGATCAAAGAAATACAATGAAATCATGACGTCCCTGAGTGACTACATCTTACTTTATTAAATGCTCCTGTAACAAGGCATGATCATTTCTGCACTTTAATTCTGCTCCTCAGAACTGAATAAAGTTCACCCATTTTGTTTCATGGAGTCAAGGTAATATAATCTTCAGTTCTGATCTGCCTAAATTGCCCTTTTGCAAGTTTGAATGACCCCACAATCCTCAAAAAAATCCAGTCGAACTTGTCAAGTTTTCTCTACTTACCCACTTACTTAATTCATAAGTCTGCCTAACTATGAGGCTCATCTGTGACCCAGGACTGGACTGCAACCCTTAGATTGCCTCAGTTTGATTTTGGATAGTGTAATTAAATTGTCAAACAATGATCTAGTGCTTTTGAAATATGAGAAAGCAACGGGGACTGAAAGAAAGGGAAATTAAAAGAGAGAGACAGTCAAAGTGTATTAATAATGAGGATATAAATAATGTAACATTTGTCCAGAAAGAACCGTATCATTGCTATTTTAATTTTCATAAGCTCTCAACTAAAATAGAATATAAAAGCAAATCACACTAATTATTTAGACAGAACAAAACCTCACATTATTTCAGATACTTTGAACTGAAATAATGTCACCTGAATAAATGCACCAACAATGCCACAGCATAACCCTATTATAGGACCACAGGAGAACAAAGGTTAAGGAATCAAGTAGGCAGCTTCTGCTCCAAAAGAGGTAGAGTAATGTGAGTATGAGCCTGACTATGCCACATGATTCAGGGCTACAAATCAGCCCCTCTGGTTACCAGTTTTCTGGTTAAGCCAGGCAGACAAGCAAAAAACATCTCCAGGTCTTCTACATCTTCCTGATTCCGACATGGTTCTTAGGAAAGTATGATCCAATGTCAGGCTGAATGGTTTGGATCTTAAAGAAGCTTTTTACAGTTGGAGATCTCCAGCAAGCGATAGCTGTCCTTCCTGCAGGTTCACTCTAAAACACCTACACTCACACCCACAAACACACTGTAGCTGGTAGTTATGCTTTCAAGATTTTCCCCAACGTTGCACAGCTTTGCTGTGAATGCAATACATTGATATATTTTCCACAGAACCCTTGCTTCTACAGCAACTTTGAAGAGGTTATGTCAATTAGCATTTTATTTTTCATGCCAAAACCCAGCCAAAAGAGGATAACAGCAAGCTTGTACAGCTGCATACGGGTGACAAACCAGACATATGGAGTGTGAAAAAGAGAAGTGAAATCATTGAAGAAGAGCTACCAGATAACTTCATACAAAGTTTAGCCTTTTTTCTTTTTTGAAACAATGGAAAGTAAAAAATGTGGTGATATTTTTCTAGATGTAACCTGTAGCATCCCAGATTTGTGGAATTCATTTAAACAATCTCATTGAGATATTTTGACTTTACTGACTGATACTTGTGCCTTAAGTTGTACTTATATCTGTATTGCTCTTTGTCAGTGTACCACAATAACAAAACCAAATACATCCAACTTCAAATATATTATGAAGTCTTCATATACAGTCTTCCTTATTCATATTGTCCTACATACATATGCCTTTAATCTTGAGAACTGACTATTCGGTCTCACTGAAGTCTGCTACATGGGCTAAGTTCAGGTATTAAAATTATAAGTTACCTAAGGGTAGCAAGCTGAAACTTTAAAAATATGAAGTAGGGCTCAATTTTAGACAGACACTTGAAAAAAAAAAAAAAAAGAATATACCCGCGCACACGCCCCAAGTAACTGAGCTGTTAAATTACAGTTGAAGCAACTAGGTCTTCATAGAAGCTGTGGGTAAAACCATTACAGTTCATCATACAGTATTTTAAAATAATACACTTAAGTACTGCTACAAACTAAAAATGCTTTTCCATTATCATAATCTTATGCCTCTAAGGAATTAAAACAAAGACAGGAGTTTTCATTGTCAATCCATGGTAAGGATAGTGCCTTAACAAGATGCAAAGATTTACATGCTGTTGTCCTGGTTTCGGTATTATGTTGTTGCAGAAACCTTCAGGGTACAATGTTGCCTAGGATGCTTCACTCACAAACTAAATTAAAAAGCTTTTAAATTTCACCAGTGATTGATGGGAGCAAATAAAGAGGCAACTTTTTTTACTGAGTAATATTTAATGCAAATAGAAAGAAAAGATTTTTCTGGTCTGTATCTTCTGTTCAGTTCCATTCTCTAGAACAGACTTCACATACGTTGATTGGCAGGACATTTGAAAACCTGAAAGATCTGAAAGACTGAAGGACTGAAACCTTTCTTCCCTTACCAGTTTTCAAGATCTGCAACTTTATGAAACCTCTTCTGCACAAATATTTTCCATATGCATTTTGCTTCTTGTGCCACCTTGGGAAAGCTGCCTTTGTGACTCATAGTCCTGTTTCCATTTTTATTTCAGAAAACAGCCAAGAGTTTGTATATTCACTTGGGATTGGTCTGCAATTCATTCTAAGCAATACATTTAAATAATAGGGAGATCAGAACATTTTCAATTCTTTTTCAACTTTTTACATCTGACTAAAATGAGCTGTCTATTAAAGTGGTAATCTACTGGGCTCACCTCTATCCATGTTACACGTCTTATAAATATTCAGAAACTTGTTTTGATGTTTAAAATTATTTTATTGTTTTTGTGTTATCTCACTGTCCTTGAAACAAAAGAGTGGATCATACTTGCAAAGAAGTTTTCATATATTGTCTACCTTAGTACCATATTCAGTGCACATTAGAGGATCTGGATTATTTCAATTTAATTGGCAGGCAATTCTCAGAAGTGTGTAGATAAAAGATTAGTTGAGGCTTCTTTGGAAACAGTCTTAAATGATAAACTTATATCTATGAGGGCGTGAGTCTTCACAGAGCAAAGTGTAAAGATTCATATCAAAGCATTTTTTGTCAAGAAAAGAAGTGCAAGAAAGTACAGGCTAATACTGGTCCAAAGTTAGTTTAAAAAAATTTTAGAAAGTCAAAAATATTTTCAGTTTGCAGTGTATTAAAATAGGTATTTAAATGATTTTCAATTGTAAAATAAAAAATAAAAACCCACATAATTATCCAATATCTTTTCCTTTGGGCACTTAAATATGCTACAGTAACATCTATTTACTTTGTATTTACTGCAAATTCCTTTATTGGAAGGAGGACTTTGATAAACATTCAGGAAGAAATAAATGATAGGGGGGAAAAAAAGAGCATCTAAATATACTAAAATTAAAATTTAAAAATCCAAACATGGTATCAACAAGGAAGCTAATGAGGGACTATGTTCTCTTAAAACATATCTACAAAGAAATGTATATTTCCCAGCTTGAATATACAGCACTTGAGAAGGTTATGATTTCATTTCATTATAGTTTGTGAGCCCATAAAATTTGTAAGGTACTTGACTACATTTTTTCTCTGTGAACACTCTCCACAAAGACTCAAACACATGCAACTCCTGCTAGTTATAAGAAGAGAAGAACATCTCCCCAGGTATAGTGCGAGGGTACTGGGGGGAACCCCATACAATTTAAGAAGTTTCCAAAGCTTCCTTGACATTCCCTTCCTGGACTGGGAATCCTGCTAGATTACCAGTTACTGTCTAACTACTAAATTCTCTCTCAGTCATGACAGAGAAAAAAAACATTTGTGTTGTCATTCTGACAACCACTTCTGTAACAAATCTCAAAGTTAGGCAACATTTTTCATTTAATTTATTTCCTCCCTGTAAATTATATGTGTTAACCTTGATATAAAGCTTAGCAGGAAAGTGGAGACTTGCTGTTAGAGTTACACTGAAATAAGTAAATTTATTTTCTGAGACCTTGCTCTTTTTCAGGAATCAGGTGATTGTTCATGTGTTTACTTACATTGGCATGGTAAGAATACAGAATTACAAATGTCAAAATTTAATGTGAGAAAATTTGCACTACAAATGCAAAGCACTGGCAGCTGAGAGAAAGCTACATATGTTCTTCTTTCAGTTCATAAGTGTTTACATGCAAACCTGGATATTCTCAGAAGAACAGAAAGTTCTATCAGTGGTAAACTGTTGGCATTTCCTAGGCACAGTGGTGCATAGCTGGCTCGTCATCTAACAGTACTGAAAGAAACAGTGAAAACCAAAAACCTGTTTATTCTGTAGACGGTAAAAAAGAAAAGAGACAACACCATAAAGCAAATGTATTTGTGGCAATAAATAGCACCCTACTGATATGTTTAAGTTTTGGTCTTGAAGGATGTAGTCACTGTTTTGACAATATAGGATAAATTGTATAAATGAAAATGCTGAAGAGAAAGCAAGACACATGGGGAAAATGCTAAAGAATCATTCCTCCAAATAAGTAAGTTCAAGGTAGATGCTAGCTATTGTGTGCTAATCCAATGGAAATGTAAAAAAAACTCTCTTGAGACCTATGTGGAATTATATTTAGATAGTCATAAATAATTGAGAGTAATATTTTGTCTTCACTCATCTGATGTAAATTTCACTATAAATAAATTTTTAAAATTTATTTTGTTAAGTTAAAATTTTAAATAAGTCAGTTAAGACAGTTTCACAGGTTATCTCTCTGATATTACATGAACCCCAAAATTTTGTATTTGCCTTGATTTTTTTTAATATGAAAAGTTCTTGTGCTGGGTGCAACACTACTCCCAAGTGAGATCTCTTATTGATATTGTTTTATTTATTTTATTTAACTTGCATTTCCTTAACAGATATGAAGCCAATATTGTTCCCATTAAAGTCAATGGTACTTTGGCACTAACTCCCACCACCAAAAATAATAATTGCAGTGTAACTTAGAGCAACATTTGAGAACAATTTGAAATTATTGATATTTTGTAATTTATTGGTACATGGCCATTTTTTTCCCATTAAACATTTTATTTTATTTTAAAAAGCTTCAACAACTTCATTTTATTTTATGCAAAACATGATAAATTACAGTGTTTACTGACAGTATTGCACAGAAAAAGACAGCCCCCTGTACAATTATTTTTTTAAGCCCTGTTTTGAAATAATATGTATGGTGATGTGTTAAAAGTCTACCTCATTGCTTGTAAGTACACCTCACTGTCAATACTGTTTAAATATAGAAATAAAACTGTATTTTCTTATATTAGACTTGCTTATGGTAAATCAGTGCAGAGCAGTCTGCACATAGCACTTGACTGAAAACTAAATGTTCTTATCCACAAATTTGTAGTATCCCAACATAAGCCAATGGATCTCTGGTGTTACAGGTTAGGACTTTGATTTGAGTGTTGATGATGGAGCTTTATAGTCACTCTGCAAAATGCTGGAGGTACTATTTTTTTGAAAGACTATTTTGAAAATTTATGACTAATTAACTTCTAAATATTTAGGGCTTTTCATCAAAAGGTTTGCAAAGTATTAAGATTACTGCAACAATATTTTAAAATAAAAAACCATACACACATTATCAAATTACTTTTATATAGCTATCAGTTGCCGTCTAAAATCTCCTTCCCCTCTGCCTGTCAAGAAATAAAACACCATCCATGTTAGCCAAAGGTATTGTGTAACAGTGTTGTTCCTGATAATTGATTATTAGTTACACTGAAATCATCACATGTCATATATGATAAAAGAATTTTTAAAACTTCTCCATTGGATGAGGGAAAAAAGTACTTTGGATAATACAATAAACTGTGATTTTATACGTTTTGGTACATATGTTGTCAAGTGGCACTGGTTATTATGGAATAAAATATTTCTTTTACTGCAGAAACAGTCTCTGGGAATCTGCATATTTAATACTTTCTTTGCAAAATGATATTTTCTCTTTATGAAGCATACTTCTACATTGTCTTTAAAAAGTTAACTAAGAAAAAAAGTGTCCTTTTATGTGGCATGAATATAGAAAGCACATCTTTACATCTCTCAGGTTTGTGCTTTGATTTTTCAGGTAAAAGAGAAGGTTCCACAAGCTTAGAAGTTGAATCCTCTATCTGACACTTCGCCCACGTTTGTATTGCATCTATAACTCACCAGTAACACTGGCATTAGTTGCATATGAGGGCATTGGAAACAAACAAAAAAAAAATTACAAAATTGCAAAATACTTTTTTCTTTTCCCAACCAGTTCTAAGTGCATGTAGAAAAGGACAAACTGAAAAGTCCCTTCTCAGAGCTACATCTACACAGTGCTTTCCTCCATGGTTTCTCATAAGGGTGAAGAATATACATGTATGATTGCCATATTAAGCTTCATCTACACTTTTAACACATCCCTCAGATTATTTTCTATTTCATTATGAATCATCAAATACATTTTCCTGAGAACAATCATATATACACACACTCTTCCTCAGAACATCATAATTGCCATAGCTGCTGAGATTAGTGCATTGAAATTCTCAGTTTTTATAAAGAAAAACACTTTAGTAACCTGTCATTGTTTAACCCCAGCCAGCATCCAAGCCCCATGCAGCTGCTCGTTTGCTACCACCAGCAGGACTGGGGAGAGAATAGGAAGGGTAAAAGCAAGAGAATTCATGGGTTGAGATAAAGACAGTTTAATAGCAAAAAACCCCAAAAGCCACACAGGCAAGCAAAGCAAAACAAGGAATTAATTCCCAGCTTCCCATAGGCAGGCAGGTGTTCAGGCATCCCAGGAGAGCAGGGCCCCATCACATGTAACATTGGAAGACAAACGCTATCACTTCAAATGCTTCTTGTTATTTGTTCTTCCTCCCACTCTATATACTGAACATGACAAGCTATGGTCTGGAACATCCCTTTGGTCAGTTTGGGTCATCTGTCCTGACTGTGTCTCCTCCCAATTTCCCATGCACCTCAAGTCTCCACACCAGTGTGGCAGTAGGAAAAGCAGAAAAGGCCTTAGCTCCATGTAAAGCCTGCTCAGCAATAACAAAA
>VYZT01016012.1:8316-37745 GCA_013400735.1 Pomatostomus ruficeps
CGGCCGAGCCCGGCGCCTGCCGTGCTCCGGGGCCGGTGGGATCCGTGTGTGACCGGCCGAGCCCGGCGCCTCCCGTGCTCCGGGGCCGGTGGGATCCGTGTGTGGCCACCCCGCGGCGGGTGGGGAGCAGCCCCTCGCTGTAAGGGACATCCCGGCCGCTGGATGACCGCGGTAAAGGGGTCCCCTGCCCGCCAGGGAGGTGGCTTCACCCGGATCATCGGTCCTGTGACTGTCACAGTCGCTGCCAAGCAAAGCGTAGCGTGAATTAAAAAAACTCTGGTTTAATCAGTAAGCTGCGAAAAGTATGGAGTAAGTTAATTAAAAGCGATAGGGCTGGTTTATGGTTGTGATCGTGGGGCTACGGAGATGCTCCGAGGGCTGGAGCGTCTCTGCCGTGAAGACGGGCTGGGGGTGTTTGGCCTCGAGAAGCTCTGGGGAGACCTCAGAGCCTCTTCCAGTGCTTGAAGAGGCTTCAGGAGAGCTGGAGAGGGACTTTGGACAAGGGCCTGGAGGGACAGGACAAGGGGAATGGCTTCCTACTGCCAGAGAGCAGAGTTAAAGGGATTATTGGGAAAAAAATTCTCTGCTGAAGGGTGGTGAGGCCCTGGCGCAGGTTGCCCTGGGAAGCTTTGTCTTCGCCATTCCTGGAAATGTTCAAGGCCAGGTTGGACAGGGCTTGGAGCAGCTTGGGACGGTAGAAGGTGTCCCTGCCTATGGAAGGGGGGTGGGACTGGATGATCTTTAAGATCCATCCCAAATCATTCCGTGATCCGGGGCTCCAGCTGGATGTGCAGCTTCTGTTGCCAGAGCTCTCCACACAGGGAACACCGGGACGAGCCCTCCACGTGCTGTTCCGTGCCACCAGGATCTCTGCAGGAGCGGAGGACTGGAGATCTGCCCCGCTGCCAGCTCGGCCCAGCATCCCGCGACTCCCAGGGCTTTGCTGTCACCGGGCAGGGCGTTGGGACGGGATGGGCTCGCGTGTTTGGGTCCTGAAGTGCCATCCAGCGGGAACCCAAACCACGATGTTCCCATTCTGCCTGGTAATCTGGGATGCTGCGGATGGGAATTTGGGAAGGAAAAGGGCTGTGGGATGTTCCGTAGGAAGTTTCATTGTGTACCCCCTGTGGAATCTGTACGATTTCTTAAAAGTTATTTAAGTTCTGCCTGTGGCCAGAGAGAGAAGGTGTTTGACTGCGGCGTGTTTGGAGAGATGGTCTTCAGGGAATGTAGGCTGAGCTGCCTGTTTATTAAGAAAAATTGAGAAATAGGTCATTAGCTTTCAAGTTTTTTATTGAATTGCTGACATGTTATGGAATTTATCATCAAATCTAGAAAAAGAAAAAGCCTTAAAAATCAGAAACTTGGTTTTGATTCAGGCCGAAGAAGTTCAGTTCAGTTTTGTTAAAACATACAGTTGGCGCATCCCCACCTGAAGAGATTCCCGTGTCTGGAAGGAGCAGTTCTTGCTCTGATTTTTTGGGTTCCGTTTGTCTTTCCTGCTTATCCCTTCCTGAATCCCAGCGAGCGGGGCTGCCTGTGGGATTCGGCTGTGAGGTTGTTCAGATGGAGACACCGGGGTGAAACTCTCAGCTCCTCCGTTGGGTAGCTCAGCATCTTTGCTGTGCTTCAGGCGGGGAGGTTTCCCAGACTGCTGGAAAATGCGCGTTACGGGCAGGCTGGGGCGCGGGGATGGGTGTCAGTCCCGTGGGCAGGCTGGGGTGCAGGGATGGGTGTCGGTCCCGTGGGCAGGCTGGGGTGCAGGGATGGGTGTCGGTCCCGTGGGCAGGCTGGGGTGCAGGGATGGGTGTCGGTCCCGTGGGCAGGCTGGGTGTCAGTCCCGTGGGCAGGCTGGGGCGCGGGAATGGGTGTCAGTCCCGTCTGCGAGGAGGGTGATTGCGACACGCCTGCGGAGAACCTGCTGGTCCCCGCGCTCTCAGCTTCGTGTGTCCCGCTGAGCAGTCACACCGAACCCCCTGGAACTGGGGCAGGCTGGGGTTTGTGAGCTTGGAAGAGCATCTTTGGGATTATAAATGCAGATTTTACACTGGCATTTTGCTCAGCCTGTGACCGTGTGGATACAAAACAGTCCCACCTGTGATCACAGGTGCTTCGCGTGAGCCCTCAGTACCTCCCTGAGTCACCCCAAGAGCTTCTGTCTCACTCAGCTGTGGCATCTGTTCAGCTTGGAGCATCAGAGTTCCTGTCGTGACCTGTCCTGGGCTCACAGGCTCCTCTCTGGCGTTTTGGAGTTTTCTGGCAAAGAATTGCGAGAAGAACAAATGGAACAGAACGGTGAGATCCTGGTCTCAGGGGATGGAATACATCAGGAGAGGGACAGAGAATGGGGTGTGACCAGACCCAAAGTATAACAGCTTTTGCAGGTTAGTGAATGCTTCCAGGATGTCTCCTTCTGTCTGGGAAAGGAGGTGGAAGGCAGAGCCATTCCCCATCCGATGGCAGAGCCTGGAGTGTGAATGGTGGTCTGGAGGGAGTGGACAGGGAGCAACTGACCGCTGCTGCTGCTGCTTGCAGGAGAGTGTGGAGTGAAACCAAACAGGGCTCAGTTCAGAGCAAATTTTATCATTTTTCATGCAAAATGCAGTTTAACTGAGCTGCGGAACTGCTTGGCACATGACATAGAGCAAATTTTATAATTTTTCATGCAAAATGCAGTTTAACTGAGCTGCAGAGCCACTTGGCACATGACATAAGAGTGCTTTGAGTTAACGTGAGCTCAGGGGAGAAGTGGAGCAGTTCACGAAGGAGAAAACAACCGAAAGTGAGGATCTGCAGAGACACCGTTGCGTGTTTGCACTGCGTGTCCCGGGAGAGACTTGGAGGGAGTTCGGCTTTGGTGAATTCACACTCTTCCTTCTCAACCCCTGTCTGGAGCTGCCGAGGGCTTTCTCTGGCCATGCCAGGTGCCAGCCCATGCCCAGCAAACCCAAATGTCCTCACGAGGCAGGTGAACATCAGGTGGCTGCAGGAAGGGAGACAAGCAGAGCAGCCCTGATGCTGCTGCTCCTGAGAACAGCCAGGGAGTTTGGGGATGCCAGGGGTGCTTGGAGACACGCTGGGTAGAGAAAGCAGAATCCCACCCCCCTGTCTTTCCCGTTTCCAGCCCCTCCGGGTTCCCTGTGGCTGGTCCAGAGGTGCAGGAGGAGGAGGTTTGCAGTTGGTGGAACAGGGAAGCAGATTTGACCCAGCCTAGGTTTGCCCCAGTGTGTGTCATGAAGTGTTCACAGTGCACCCCGAGGTGTGTCTGTCCCAGGCACGCAGGTCACTGCAGGAAGGACATTTTTGGAGGATGTTGCTGTAGGGACAGGTACCTAAGGCAGGAGTAGGAATCTGTGTAGTGTGAGGTGGATACAGTGATGAAAATTGACAATAAACTGCCCTTCCACCAGGACCAGGGAAGGTGGGAACGCTGGGTTTAGGCACACGCTGTCCCTGAAGGATGGTGATGGGAAAGGTCTTTGGCTGGGTTGGGGGGATGTTTTCCAGCCGAGGAGGATCACGGAAACAAGGATTTTGTGGGAAAGAGACCCTGAGAGGAGGGTTTGTGCTTCCCGTGAGGGAAGGTGGAGAAAGGGCGATGTGGGTGTTTCACAGGATGGGGCTGCATGTGCCCATTCCACGGGAGAAGGTCTAAAGGACACAGAGATGTGCCTGTGAAGATCTGCCAGAAAAGTGGGAATGAGAGAGCACGTACAGCCTTGGGCAGCAAGTTTGTGTTTGAGGGCTCCGGCAGGGTTTTTGGGGAAGGCTTCCCTGTGGAGGTGATTTTTGAGGTGAAAGGATTGGAGGGGTGGCTTTTGGAAAGGTCAAACTCACTTGGAAATACCCGAGTTTGTGTAGTTCCTCTTCTGAATGGTTTCTTACCCAGCCCCAGCTGGGTTTTTCGGACGGGCTTTTATGCGTCCTTGTTCCACCCGTTCCAGAAGCGTGGGATCTCTTGCTCTTTCTGCAGCACCATTTTCCTCTGCAGAATTTCCGGAGCGCCCTTTGTGCTGCTGCTCTGCTCCAGATCCGATGGGATGCTCTGCCCGTCTCCTGGGACTGCCGAGCAACACTTCTGTGCTTTCCTCGCTTCTCCCCTCCCAGCTGCAGAGGTGAACCCGTGTTTCTCTCCCTCCTGCAGTGCTGGATATTCCTCTGCCTGCTCTTGCTCCTCTGTCACCTGTCCCTTGTGGAAACTTGCCTGTTCCGAGCCCAAATTTCCCCTTAGGGTGGCTTTACTTGGGCCGTTCGAAGCGATGGATTAAACCTGTGTGGGAGCAGCTGCTGCCCCATTGCAGGGATTTGCTGCCGGGGTGATTTAATGGAAAATGATAAATTCCCTTTGATAAGTTGCCTGTGCTTTCCACGAGGGTGTCTGAATTCCAGAGGTGGGAATATCTTGCTCCGTGCTGATTTCTGCTGTACCCGTCTTGCAGAGAGCGATATCTGCAGGAGCAGGGTGGGAAGCAGGTCCTGCACTGGGGCTTTTGGGGATAAAGCTGCCTGAATCGGAGCTGCGTAACACCTGAGCCATCCAGGCCACTCGGTGAGCACTTGAGGAGCACAGGTCTCACCAGGAAGGAATGAACACAGGAATTTGGAGCACTTGGAGGTGGCAGACGGAGCCGGTCACAACCCAGAAGGTTCCAGAGGCTCTCGGTGTGCTCTTGGAGGAGCGCTCCTGTTTGGAGTGTGGGGAGGCGAAAGGGAGGTCGGAGGAAACCTGGGTGGAGCAGAGCTGGTAGGACCTGGTGTAGGAGGACGAGAGGGTGGAGCTGAGTAGGAACTGAAATCCTGAACAAGTCTGTGCAGAGGGAGGAGCCCTCGGAGCTCCGGTGTGTCAGCATGAGTGCGCAAAGGGACAGGTTCCTGGAGACCTGCGGGAGGAATACTGGGGCTGGAGGTGTCCGAGGGTGTGGGCTGTGCAGGGAGGAGATCCCAGGGCCGGCTGTGCTCCCAAGGTTTCATCAGTGGTGGGGCTGGAGGTGTCCGAGGCCATGGGCAGGCTGTGGGCTGTGCAGGGAGGAGATCCCAGGGCCGGCTGTGCTCCCAAGGTTTCATCAGTGGTGGTGCTGAAGGGGAAGCCCCAGGCATTTCTGATTTGAGGCTGCGGTTCCTCTGCTTCGCTTTTTCCTCCCTTCAGCTCCCATGATAAACCGAGCCCAGCGCAGAAAAGGCTCTTCCCGCTGCCCAGGGAGCTGATACCCACCTGCACTGGAAGCTGTGGGAGGCGGACACTGGGGAGAGGAGCCCGTTTCTGTCCAGGGCAGGCCCTTCCCTGTTGGGGCTTGTTGCCGTTTGCATCCTGGCAAGGCCCTTTGAAACCGGCTGGGTTTCGGCAGCTCCTCCTGTTTGGCTGCCACGGCCTGGGGTGAGAGCATCCCTGCCCCATGTCCGGAGCCAGGATCCCGGAGCCAGCATCCCACCGCACCGGGGTGAAGCTCGAGGCCGTGGTTGCCACTTTCCCAAAGCAAAACGGGGCCTCGCGAAGCTAATTAAGAGCAGCTTTTAATTTCCTGGCATCTGAGGGCTGTAAAGGAGGATCTTGGGGTTTATTTACTTCCATGGAAGAGTAAAGCTTCTCCCTCTAATCTCTGTGCTAACAGCCCTTCCCTGAGAAGGCCAGGGAGCCGGGAATCCTCCGTGGCTCCCTGCGTGGAACCTGCCAAGGCTGGACGTGCGGTGGGCACCTCCTCGGGCTCTGGCTGTGGTTCTTTCCATCCCCAGCTGTGTCAAAGCTGCAGCTGCATTTGTTTAACCAAATCAACAAACTGGTTTCACCTGCTGGTTGTGGGACTCTGTGCAGTGCTGGCGTGGCTCTCCCTGCTCTGCAGGAGCTCGGGAGCCCTGTGGGTTGGTGGGACCCCTGGATGCGCGTTTGACCCTCCAAAAGCCGCGTGTTCCGGATTGCTGCTGCCCAGGAGTTAGGATAAGTTCAGGCCATCTCCCCTGGTGACAGCAAAGAGGTAGGGTCTGTGCTGGGGTGGCAGCAGCCAGATTCAAGCTCAGTCATGGAGAAAAGAGCTGATAAAACTCTCGGATGTAAAATTCTCAGATACACAAACAGGGAACAGGAAAGAGGCGCACAGGTGGAGTTTTACGCTTGAGGTCTGTGAATGGGAAGTGACTTTAACGTTAATATTGATACCTGAGCTCCGAGGTGTGTTCAGCTCTGTGTGAGACAGGTGTGTGTGCTGCCCAGCCTGGTTCTCCCCAGCAGCTCGGGGCTTGGAGGAGGTTCAGGTGCGTGGAACAGCGAGGTGCAGAGGCAACTGGGCAGCAGGGAGGTTTAGTGGAGTAAAAAGTTCATAAAAATTCAGGTGGCCATGGTTGGGACAGCTCTGCCTCTCACCAGCCCTTCCTTGGCACTGGTTTGGTTCCTGCAGGGAGGTCACGGGTGGAATCACCTGCTCGGTCTTGCCCGGGCTGTTATAAACCTCTCGGAACATCTCTGCGGGGTGATTTAACGCCTGCCCTGTCTGCGGGTGCACCTTTGGTTCGGGTTTGCCCCTTTGGGGTTGCTCCTGCTGCGTGGTGGTGATTGCCTGTCGATTCCCCAGCCCTGGCTGGTGTTCCCGGTGCTGAAATCTCAACGCGGCACTGCAGAGGCCCTGCCTGCCCCTCTCAGGTGTCTCCGCTTCCCTTTGGCTGCTGCTGCTGCTGAGAATCTGCCGGGGAGGATTAGTTCATTGGTGGCTGGAGGTAGAGGCAGGGCTGGGTTAACCTCGTCAGGTCTCCTCTGGCCTGTTCTGTGTTTTTCCGGAATTTTGGAGCCCTGTTTTGCCATCTCCATGGCTGGAACTCGGCTGAGGCAGTGGTGGGAGTGCGGTGGATGGAAGGGATGCTGTGTGCTGAGCAGGGGGATGTGGCATCACAGCGTCTCCGTGGGCTCTGAATCCGTTTCATTCCCAGTTCAGGACATTTACTGGTGTTTGTCTGAATTGTCCCCAGCTTTGCACCGGTTACCAGGCTTGGTCTCATTGCCTCGTCTCAGATTCCCAGTTTCAGGGTTAGACCTGGTCTGTTGGGTATTTTTGGTTGTTTTGTGGTGCCTCTCTGTGCTGGAGATGTATCTGTTGGATAAACTTACAATTTCTGCCTCAGGAAAACACAACTGATTGGAAACAGTCGCAACAGGTTATTGTATAATACAACTTCTGGCATTTTTCCCTTTGCTAATAGCTGCGGCATTACAGATCAATCAATTACTTTTAGTAATTGCAAGCTGACCCGTCTTTGCTGAGATGGTTTAGAAGCAGATGGTTTCCCTTGGCTATGTGGGAGAAGGTGCTGGAATGCCAGGGAATGGCCTGGGTGGGAAGAACTGAACATCTGAGCAAATCAGGAAGGGGCAGAGGTGCTTGGGTGGTGGCTGTGGTGTGCTGGGTTGGGCTCCTTCACCTGTACCCGGGATGCTCTCCCATGGAATGATCTCCACAGGTCTCTCCAGATTAATGCTGTAGCAGTAGAATCACGGAATCAGTGAGGTTGGAAATTCAAGATCGAGTCCTGCCTTTGACTGAACAACATTTTGTCAACTAAACCATAGCACTGAGTGCCAGGACATTTCATATACTCCGGTATTTCAGTGAAAAATGCCCCGGAATGCCCAGGGAGTTCTGGTCCTTCCCTTTGCCCCGTCCCAGTGCAAGGGCCGGGTGGAGGCTGCGTGTGCTGGGATTGTGGTCGGGGTCCCTCTCTTCACACAGCCACAATCTGCTGCTGCCTCGCGTTGAGATCAGTCTGGGAGCATCAATCACTGCCCAGGCCTTCGCAGCAGTGGGTGCTAACTGTGGTGTCTTGATTTAATTCTGGCTCGGGGTTGCCTTTCTGGGGGCCCGGATTGGTTTGTGTTTCACCTGGAGCAGAGATTCCTCCGCTGTGTCCTGGTTTTGCGCTGTGTGCCGGGGACAGCTGCTGCCCTGGCCCCTCTGAAGGGGACAGCATTCCTCAGCCCTGCTTCAGAGCCTGACAAGCAGCAGCTGCTGAGCCTTTGGCTCGGAGACAGCTCGCTTTGTCTTCGCTGGAATGTATTCCCAATGCTTAAGTACTTTTATAAATTTGCAGCGCATTCCTCAGGGCCCGATACGGGGTTAAATAGTCGGAAATCCGCCGGTCTGCGTGGGGAGGGCTGTGGGCAGGGCTGTGTCCGCCTGGCAGCGAGCAGTGGCCGTCTCCTCCTGGCTCCAGGGTGTGCGGGACCGTGTGGGGCCGCTCCTGTTTGGTGCCCTCAGCGTCCCTGCCCTGCCAGGACCCTCCGTGTCCCTCCTCCTGTGGGCAGCAAGGAGTGTCCCTCTTCCCGTGCCCTCTTTGGGGTTTGTCTGAATTGTCACCTTGCAGGTGTTGGTGACTGCGCTCGTGGCCAGAGAAGCTCACAGACCTGGAGTTAGTTCAGGATCTGGTAAATACTGCGAGGAGTGGAGAAGGAAACACTCCTGGAGTGGGAGACAGCTGGGAAGATCTGGTGCTGAGGGGCAGGGGGTCTGTATCCCCAGCCTGAGGTGCTGTCCCACACCTGCCGGGCTGGGTCACACCAAGTCCCCGGGTCACTGGCACCCGGGTGGTGGCTGTGGTGCCCTCCCTGTGGCACCAGGGTTGCCCGTGGGGCTGGGTCCGGCCGCTCTGCTGGAGCTCCAGACTGACGTTCCCACCTCTGAGCGGTGTGACCTCTGCTCAGTGATCCTCATCAGATTTCAATGATTCCTCTCGAATTGAGCTATTCTGGGAATAACTCGGTTCCTCTCTGTGGGGAGAGGTGTCTCTGGGGTTTGCTGCGCTGGTGCTGCCTGGAGGCACCGGGCTCTGCGGGAAGTGCGCCGAGTCCTGCTCCGCTGAGGGAGCCGTGCAGCCTCTGGAGCTGGCGTCCTGCCCGTGCTGCCCGGCCGTGGATTACCTGTCTTTCTGGTTCTGTGGCCTCGCCTGTGCCGTGCTGGCTTTGAGCAGGGTGGTTGGAAGTGCTGAGTTTAACCTCAGAGCTGATCAGCTCCTGGGTGTGTTGCTGCTTCCAGCTCCTCCCGGCTGGATCTCCCCAGAGATGCTGGCACTGGTGTCGCAGATCTCTCGGCACACGTGTGAAAGGACGGGCCCCAGGTCTCTGCACAGCATTTGAGGAGCTGCCGTGTTCCACTGCAGACAGGTGGATGGACAGACACCTCCTGCCTGCAGCGCAGGGTCCCGTGCGTTCATCCTGCCTGGAGAGAAACTCAGCAAGGAGCCCAGCCCATGGTGGCATGGGAACCAGGCCCTCTTGCTCGTGAATCACAAGGAGAATTGTAATTATTTTCCTGCTGCACAGTCTGATCCTGCCTTTAATTAAATATGTGCTGTCCTGCTGGAGGCAGGGACTGTTCCAGCCGGGCTGGACAGTTGGACTTGAAACTCTCTGAAGAGAAATGAGAGGTGAGGAGCCTGAGTAGAATCTTAGCATGGGCACTTTCCAGGGTTGGAAGTGTTGACAAAAGCTCTGCCTTGGAGCCCCTTAGCTGGTGTTGGAGGAGTTGTCACACAGCAGGCACTGCTGGGGTGCTTGGTCCCTGAAAAAGTCACGCTCTGCCATCACCACTGGCCCAGGGCTGGTGTCTCGGGGCAGCCTGGGTTGTTTCTGAGCCCTGCTGTTCAGGCAGCAGAGCTGGGAAAGCCGTGGTGGTTTTGGCTGCAGGAGCAGGAAGTCTCTGTCCCTTTCCAGAGTCAGGACCGTGTTTGTGCTGTGGACCCCGTTCCTGATCTCCAGGTGTATAAAGTGTCACCGCCTGGTGTCAGAGCCCTTGGCCTGAGCGTGGGATTGTTGTGACTCTGTGGTTCAGCTGGTGCCTGACT
Organism: Pomatostomus ruficeps; assembly: GCA_013400735.1. Taxonomy (NCBI): domain Eukaryota; kingdom Metazoa; phylum Chordata; class Aves; order Passeriformes; family Timaliidae; genus Pomatostomus; species Pomatostomus ruficeps. The sequence continues at coordinate 18,136 of VYZT01016012.1, forward strand.
CCTCTTCCCCTGACGCATGTCCTGCTCCCCTCCTGTTTCTCACCTGGAGAGATTCTGAGGTGTCGCACTGAAAGCTGCCTCAGGCTTGCTTGGCTCAGGGGAAGAACGTCCCCACAGCCTGTGGTGGCACTGGGCAGCCACCCCTTTCTGTCTGCTGTCAGCACGCGGGGTCCTGGGACCGAGGCAGAGGAGCCCAGGTGTCTGTCTGTCCTCCTCTCTCCCTCCTGACACATGGAGAGGGCTCTGCTCCAGGTGGGAATGTGGGACTGACCCGCCAAGGAGAGCACAGGGTGATCCTGGGGAACAAAGACCCCCATGTCCTGGTTCCCTTTCTGTGACATTATGAGATGGTGAAGGGGAGAGCTGGAGCTTAGCCTTGGGTAGGCCAGAAACCCTTTTTTTGTAGCCTCAGGAAAACAAAGGTTTGGAAAAGAGTCGTGGTGCTGCCCTGGGAGTGGGGGGATCAGTCCCCATGCAGACACAGTTGGTGTTTTCCAGCTCCCAAATGCTTTCTCTGTTTCCTTGACAGTGAAGATGCATCTTCTGCAGGTGGGACGGGAGCTGTGGCACACAGGGGCTTGGGTTGGCTTCGTGTGGATGGGCATGGGGCTCTGAGGTGGCCGCACGGGGCTCTGAGGTGGATACAGACACCAGCACAGGGCTCTGAGGTGGCTGCAGACACCAGCACAGGGCTCTGAGGTGGCCACATGGGGCTCTGAGGTGGCTGCAGACACCAGCACAGGGCTCTGAGGTGGCTGCAGACACGGGCACAGGGCTCTGAGGTGGCCACAGCCTCCAGCACAGGGCTCTGAGGTGGCCACACAGGGCTCTGAGGTGGCCGCAGACACCAGCACAGGGCTCTGAGGTGGCCGCACGGGGTTCTGAGGTGGCCACACGGGGCTCTGAGGTGGCCGCAGACAGCAGCACAGGGCTCTGAGGTGGCCGCACAGGGCTCTGAGGTGGCTGCAGGGCTCTGTGGTGGCCACACAGGGCTCTTTGGTGGCCGCAGACACCAGCAGCCTGTGTGGGAAGCTCCGTGGCTCCGGTGGATCCGTGTCCCTGAGCCTGCCCTGCCCCTTNGCACAGGGCTCTGAGGTGGCTGCAGGGCTCTGTGGTGGCCACACAGGGCTCTTTGGTGGCCGCAGACACCAGCAGCCTGTGTGGGAAGCTCCGTGGCTCCGGTGGATCCGTGTCCCTGAGCCTGCCCTGCCCCTTCAGGCTGCCCGGGCTGTTCCAGGAGTTCAGCCCATTCCCCGCTCCTGCCCGAGCAGCAGGAGCAGCTCCCCCATCGTGGGGGTGGCCGTGGTGACCCAGCGCTGTCACCCCCTGAGCCAGGCTGCCTCTCTGTCCCTAATCCTGCCCGGGAAATGGTTGCCCTTCCCGGCCTGCCCTTGGGATTTTGCTGTTTCTGGGAAACGGCATAGCTGAGTGGTGGCTCAGAGGGTTTGTCCTGAGCCTTTTATCCATTGTCCTTTCTCCTTTATTTCATTTTCCACCTCTTGGTCTGGCTGAATGAGTGAGTGGGGGGCAGACCAAGGCTCTGCCAGGCATTGCGCTGCCGCGGGAGGGAGGCACGGGGGTGGTGTGAGAATTCCTGGCATCGCTGGACACTGTGGTTCTCTCAGATCACCTGAGAGCTCCATCCAGCAACGCTTTGTGGTGTCCTGGGGCTCTGCTGCAGCCTCGGCACGGATGCTGGGAGCTTCACAGACGCGAACACAGAGATGGAGAAACACAACTTGAAGGTTTGGTCACGGCAGAGAGGGGCTGGAACCTGCTCCAGGTGATTCCTTAAAGAGAGAGAATGGGCTTGGAAGAGATTTTTTTGAGATTTTTGAGATCCTGCTGTGTCTGTAGGTGTCACCCGTGACTCTGCTGTGTACGTACACGTGTGTGACTGCTGTGTGTGACTGTCACACGACGTTGCTGTGTGTGCACACACTGCCGTGGTTAACGTGCTGTAGCTGAAATTTCCCTGAGCAGAGGCTGGACTGCCTGGTCTTAACAGGTCCCTTCCAACCTCAAGCCCTCTGTGGATCTGCTGGAGCTGCCTCTTTGTCCCTTCCAACCTCAGCCCCTCCATGGATCTGCTGGAGCCGCCTCTTTGTCCCTTCCAACCTCAGCCCCTCCATGGATCTGCTGGAGCTGCCTCTCTGTCCCTTCCAACCTCAGCCCCTCCGTGGATCTGCTGGAGCCGCCTCCGTGGTGCAGGATTGCCTTTTGGAGCGCGCTGCTGTACTTGACAGCCGTGTCCCTCATCCGTCTGCGCCTTTGCAGTTTTAGAGCTGTCGGCTCTCCGGAACATCCGCTGCTTTCCAGACACGCCTGGCAGCTCTGCTCGGGGGTCTGCAGGGTCTGGGATGCCTTCCCGGTGCTGCTCCGGGCTGTGTGAGGACGGGGTGGCAGGTGAGGTTCTCTCGGGCAGGGCAGGAGGTGGCTGGTGCAGCCGGGTTTGGGGCAGCACAGTTGTTTCCCCGTTCAGCGAAGGAGGAAAAGGTGCAGGGGTCCTGTTGTCCCTGCTCAGGAGTGGCTCATCTCCTCGTGATGTTGGCCAGTGCCTCCTCCAGTGCCACCCGTCCGTGCTGCTGGTGACCCATCATGGACACGCTGGGCTCCTGAGTCAAGTGTGCATCTCCTTCCTTCTGCTTTCCCGTGCACCTGGAGCCGTGCCCTGACTGGGCTGAAGCACAGCCACACCTCGTGATTCCCGAGCTCCCCAGGGACAGGGATTTTCGTGCTTGTGCTTTTCTTGCTGGCTGGAAAGCTCTGCAGGTGGGTGCCGGGCATCCTTGTGTTATCGGGGAGAATCGTGTCCAGGATCAGGGATCAGAGCCTGAGGCTCCGTGCTGCCCCCCTGCCCAGGTGTTCCAGGAGCCAAAGGTGAGTCTGCCAGCAGAGCCGGTGTTTGCCGCTACCGGTGTGTCCGGTTTCCATAAACCGGCCAAGCCTGTTGCTGTTTCTCCGGGTAACCTCAAATCCAGCTGCCGCCGTGTGCTGTGTGGGAATGTTCCTGGGGCAGCACTGACCCCACCGCCCAGGCTGAGCCGTGTGGCCGGGGTGGCTCTGCTTGGCTGCTGCAGCCTCTCACTTTGGAAGGGGACAGTTTGGGGACAGTTTTGGCTGTCACAGTGTGATCCTGCTGTGACCACCGGGTGTTTTTTCTTTCATGAACTGACACCAAACGCAGTGCTCTGAATCGAGAGGCTCGCTGATAATTGCACAGGGCTTTCATCCTGCCTCACTCCTGCATGGATCAGCCAGCTGGAACGAGTCCAGAGGAGGCCACGGAGATGATGAGAGGGCTGGAGCACCTCTCCGGTGATGAAAGGCTGAGAGGCTTGGGATTGTTCAGTGGGGAGAAGAGAAGGCTCTGGGGAGACCTTTTTGCAGGCGTTCAGGTATCCAGGAGTGCTGGAGAGGGACTTTGGACAAGGGATGGAGGGACAGGATGAGGGGGAATGGCTTTCCACTGACACAGGGCAGGGATGGATGGGATCTTGGGCAGGAATTGTTCCCTGGGAGGGAGGTGAGGCCCTGGCACAGGGTGCCCAGAGAAGCTGTGGCTGCCCCTGGATCCCTGGCAGTGTCCAAGGCCAGGCTGGACGGGGCCTGGAGCAGCCTGGGACAGTGAAAGGTGTCCCTCCCCATGGAATGGGACCGGGTGGTCTCGAAGGTCCCTTTCTACACAAACCTTTCTGCGGTTTGGCATCCCAAAACTGCCATCATAAAACTTCCACTCAAAACAGAGTCCAGCACGGAAAACCCGGTACCAGGCGTCTCCATTCTCCAGTTAAGGGGGAAGGAAAAGCCTCTCTGTGACAAGGACAGTGTGCAAAAAGGAAGAGACAGGTTCGTGGAGGGGAGCTGTGCAGCTTGTGGTGATCGTGGGGTGTCACCGGGCGGGGTTTGACTCCCCAAATTCTGCTGGTTCCCTCCCCCGGGCGATATCGGCCACACGGCATTTGGCTGGCAGCAGCAGCAAGGGACCTTTGAGGGGTTTTATTTGTTCCTGCAGAGGCCTGTGAACCACTGGAGCTGGGTGGCTCCCCTGCGAGGGTAATTATTTGGTGAACCCAGGGGCACAGAGGAGTTTTGGGCCGTCCCCCGTGGTTGAAGGTTTGAGCAGACGAACTCTGCTCTGACCTCGTCCTGATCCTCTCTTGAGCAGGAGGTTGGACTGGAGATCTCCCAAGCACCTTCTGACATTAATTATTTCATATTTGTGATATACAAAGGGTTGGGAGGTTATTGGGTTATGTTTCAGCCCCTTTTGACTGAAAAATCCACGGGTCTGGGTTGCCTTTTATTGCCTTTTTTAAAGATTAAAGCAACTGAATTTTGTTTCAGAACTTAGCGAAAACCCTTGGATGTGTTTTCCTGCTTTTGGCTCTCAGCGGGCTGCTGAGCGAGGATGTTACAACTGAAAACCTGCTCCAGAGCCAGGATTTCACGGTTTTCTGCCTTTTTTTTGCAATGTTGTCACTTTGTGGAGCATTTCTCACCTTTTGCATGTGGTTCTTTACAAACTCTGTACACCTGTCCCAAATTAATTACTGTTTAATGCATTTCCAGTTGGTTGCTCTGCGGTTGCTCTGCTCCGGGTACTGTGAGGGTTGATGTCCCTGAATTTTAATTTTAGGACAGTTTTGTGCTGTTTTCTGCCTTATCTGCGCTGCGAACACTCCCCTGCTTCAACAGTGAAGATCTTTGTAATTTGCGCCCTGATTTGCAAAGGCTTTTACCCCATTGCACCCAGCTGCTGTTATATTGGTACCCCTGATATTTAGGGTTTTTTTGTTAGTGATGATTTCCATCACACTCTGAGCTGCTGGAATCGTCCTGTGCAGATTCTGGATTCCTGCGTGCTGGAATCGTCCTGTGCAGATTCTGGATTCCTGTGTGCTGGAATCGTCCAGTGCTGATTCTGGATTCCTGTGTGCTGGAATTGTCCTGTGCAGATTCTGGATTCCTGTGTGCTGGAATCGTCCTGTGCAGATTCTGGATTCCTGTGTGCTGGAATCGTCCAGTGCTGATTCTGGATTCCTGCGTGCTGGAATCCTCCTGTGCACATTCTGGATTCCTGTGTGCTGGAATCGTCCTGTGCAGATTCTAGATTCCTGTGTGCTGGAATCATCCAGTGCAGATTCTGGATTCCTGTGTGCTGGAATCGTCCTGTGCTGATTCTGGATTCCTGTGTGCTGGAATCATCCAGTGCAGATTCTGGATTCCTGTGTGCTGGAATCGTCCTGTGCAGATTCTAGATTCCTGCATGCTGGAATTGTCCTGTGCAGATTCTGGATTCCTGTGTGCTGGAATCGTCCTGTGCAGATTCTGGAATCATCCTGTGCAGATTCTGGATTCCTGTGTGCTGGAATATTTCCCTGCTGGTCCATGTGGGCTTTGGGCTGCCAGGAAACAGGGAGAGATTTGGTTTACCTCTTTTTCTTCTTCAAACTTCTGTTTTTAATCTGCTCCGAGTCCGGTTTGGACACTGAGGGATCAGATTTGGTGGTGTTTTATTTTATAAATCAGGAAATGTTGGAGTTGGGGGAGTTTCTCTGTGTTGGAGTTGTTCTCTGTGGTGCTGAATCCAGGGGGAATTGGGGTGAACTTTGATTAGCAAAAGGGATAATTACCAGTCTCCAGAGATGTGTACTCAAGCTTTCACTCCTAATTCTAGTAACAATTTTTAAATTAATTTGTTCTCATTTTCAAGCGAATCTCCTGTGCAGCCTTTGCTTTGGGCGGTTGGGCTGAGCTGAAGTCCTGAGCTGGAAACGACACAGAAATTCCTGTCAGAGACAGCGCTTGCAGCTCTTGGTCACATCCCCTCGCCATCTTATTTTGGCAAATACAAAACCTGAATTCAAGCGTGAAAACGCTGCAATTCTCACGTTTGTTTTTTTCTGGCTACCGCTGCTGGCCGTTGGCCGGTTTTATTTTTTCTCACATCTCAATATTTTATTCGTGTCCAGTGTAACCGATTCTGCCAAGTGGGACGCAGTGCTTGTGTCCTCCTGCAGTTCTGCTCGTGGGCTGTGCCCAGCTCTGGCAGTGCCGGGGGGTTCAGAGACCTTTTTATTTTCTTTTTAAGAAAATGAAGAAATTGGGAGCTGCTGCACCACACACAGCCCGGGTTTATTCCCGTTTACTCTAAATGTTATTTAAAAGTGTGGCCAGATATTCTGGGGGTACCTGAACCCTCGGGCAGAAGGACTGTGGATGTCTGGTCCCCGTGGTTATTTTCCAGGCTCTGGCAGGTCAGCACGGTGTCTTGCCTGGAATTTCCTTGCGTTCTAAAATTAGGGGAAGGCTCTAGGAAACAATAGCAAATCGAGTCTCCAAACCCCCGCTCCCCTGAACCTTTGTTGTTATTTAGACTTTCACCCACTTCCTTCGCACCGAGCTGGTCTGCGTTAGGTAAACAGAGCTAAACAGAGCTGGTGATGATCAGTGCTGAGAGAGAGGTTGTTTTTAAAGTTTATTTACTCATTATGTGATTATTGTGGTCCCCTGGGACATCAGAAGTGTGAATTTCCAGCAGTGCTGCTCATCCCTGATCACTTCTCGTGCTGTGGAAGGCAGAGAGCCCCAGGACAGCGGGGCTGTGCTGTGGTTTGGTGCCCCTCAGACACCAGCAGCGTGTCCTGGCTGGGACTTGGGAACTGCAGAGGTTGGGATCTGGGCAGAAACTCCTCCGGTGTCACCGCCAGCCCTCGTGGTTGTCACCGTGGGAGGGGTGGGCAGCTCTCTTGTGCCCTGTGCACCTTCTCAGGGTTGTGTTTGCTCCACCTTTTCATCCTCCCCGGTCTGCTCCGTGTGTTTGCTCCACCTTTTCATCCTCCCCGGTCTGCTCCGTGCCCTCGTTTTTGGCAGCGTTGAGGGGTCCAGAGGTGCCCCACGCCTGGGTACCCCGCAGTGTCCCTGGGGAGCTCTGTCCCAGCAGCTGTCCTGCAGGGAAAGGCACCTGAGGAGGGAATTCAGAGCTCGCTCTGGTTTGATCCCTCTCAGTGAGTGCTGCATGAGTAGCCCCGACTTTGTCCCTGTTCTGTGACCTTTGAGTGATGCAGGATTGCCTCTCCTGTGCTGCTGTGACCCCTCCCTGCCTCTGCCGGGGACAAACGCAGGGTGATGTGATTTAGAATGGGCCCTGCGTGTCACTGCGCAGACCTGGGTTTGTTCTCCATCACTTCTTAACGTTTTCTGCAGCAGTCCCACATTGTTGTTTGTTATTCCCAGTACTCCGAAACAATCAGGAAATGCCGCAAACACCCCAGCCCTGGTTCCCATCCTGTCCAGGGTCTGACCTCCGGCAGCGGTGAGAATCAGCTGCGGTGTTTGCTCAGTTGATAATTACAGTACATTGTGTTTAGTAAACTCGCTGGGGCTGGGGGTGTGTTGGAGGAGCGATGGATGGATCCTGGAATTTGCCATTTGCAGCTGATGGACTTTGGGAGCCCCGAGGGGTGCGTGGAAAAGCTGAGCGTTGTGAGGGCCCTTCCAGTCGCCGTTCCTATGGCTGTGGTGTTCCCAGAACAGAATTTTCTTGCCCTCTCTGGTTCTGTGTTACCTGGGGCCGCACTGAGAGCTCACCTGCGCCTTTTCCACGCGGCACGAGGGGCACAAACGCTGTCCCTGGTGGTGTGGGGACCAAACATCCTGTACAGATGTGCACAGCGGCAGGGCAGCGCTTTGGGCTGGGAGTCCCCTTGGGTTTCTCCCTTTTTGGCGCTTCTGGACCTCACACAAACTCGAGTGTTTGCTGCGAGCTGCTTTAGAGGAACTTCCCAACGGTGCTGGGCTTCAAAGCCTGAAAGTTCAGAGTGAATTGTTATTGTAGGAAACCGGGAATGTCTGGTCTGTGTCCTACCCGGGAGGGGGGATAGCAGTGGGGTAACAGATGCTGAATGAATGATCGAGCTGAACTCATTTGTGCCTTTTTTCTTTCACCCTCATGGTGATTCTGGTTCATGCAGCAACTGCCCCGTGAGGGCCTGGCTGGGACGGGGGCGGTGGGAGCAGGCGGGTGTCTCGTGCGTGGATGCTCAGGCTTCTCCTGAGCTGAGGAGATTGGATCCCCCCAGAACTGACCCGGTCCTGTCCCTTCTGCCGCAGCCTTTCTTCAGGCTCCTGAACCTGCGCAAGCTGGGCCTGAGCGACAATGAGATCCAGAGGCTTCCCCCCGAGGTGGCCAACTTCATGCAGCTGGTGGAGCTGGACATCTCCCGCAACGGTAAGGCCGGAGCGGGGCAGGAGCGGGCGCCCAGGCCCTCCCTGTGCCCCCACCTTCGGAAGAAACCCTCCCTCACCCGGTGGAGTGATCCCTCAGGGGTCCCCAGCTGTGACAATCGGCTTCTCCTACTGTGTCTCAGGCCGTCGCACCTGCATGCTGTCCCATTTTCTCAAGCCTCTTTTGTCCTTTCACCTGCTTTTTTCCCAGACATTCCAGAAATTCCCGAAAGCATCAAGTTCTGCAAATCCCTGGAGATCGCAGACTTCAGTGGGAATCCTCTCTCCAGGTAGGAAGGCACACGCAACCCGTTAGTCCAGCCGAGGAGGAGAGCTGAAGTTGCACATTTTCCGTGGCTTTCTCTGATTTTCATCTCGTGATTGCCTCCCTGTGGAGCTGAGGCCCGGGGTCGCCCTGGCTCTGCCAACGCTGCTCTCCTGGCAGTGGAACGCTTGGCATCAGGAGGAGCTGGTGTGGGCTCCGTCCTCGGGGCCTGTGGCTGGCAGTGATGAGCATTTATCTGTTCTGGTGTCAACAGCGAGGATTTTTGTCCTCCTGCAATGAGTTTGCTGCTCCCTTTGCTTTGGTCACAAACCAGAATGGATGTGGGTTTGTGCTGCAGAGGAGAACAAGCCTGCCTGCCATCCTCTGCCCCCCAGAGCCCCTTTTGGGCCCCCCCTCTCAGCCCCTTTGCCGCCTCTCTCTTACTCAGAACTGAGGACGACCATCCTTTGAACCCTGTGTTGGTTGTTTCCCTCTTTCCTCAGTGCCCAGCGCTGTTCCCAAGCAGGAATCTCTGACTTGTCTTTCACCACTCTGTCTCTGGGGCTTTTAACACAAAATGTTGGGATTCAGTTTGGCTCTCCTTGGTGAGCCGTGTTTTCAGGCACTGTTGTCCTGCTGCCGGGGTCCCTGCAGGTGCCAGTCCGGCCCCAGGTGTCCCTTTCCCTTTGTGCTCAGGGCAGGACCTGTCAGGTTTTAGGGACATTTGACTCTGCTCTCTTTCCTGCTCCTGGGCTCTACAAGCTGCCTGTGGAAGCAACGGAATTTCCTCTTTCAGGGTTTTTCCCTGTTCTGTCACACCTTGTTGTGATCATGCCTGGTCCCGGGCAGTGCTGCAGTGTCACCTGCAGAGATGTCATCTGCTGGGCACTCGGAATGCTTGGGAGCTCTCCCTTCTTCCAAGAGTAAATCCCGTGGCGTGGTTTAGTCTGGGATTTGTGCCTGTGGAAGCAAAGGAATTTCCTCTCTCAGGGTTTTTCCCTGTTCTGTCACACCTTGGGTCTGGTGTGACGGTGCTGGGTCCTGGGCAATGCTGCAGTGTCACCTTTGCTGGGCACTCGGAATGCTTGGGAACTCTCCCTTCTTCCAAGAGTAAATCCCATGGCGTGGTTTAGTCTGGGATTTGTGCTCAAGTGCTGCAGAGCTGAGCTTGCAGACCTGGGCAGGTAATGTCTGGTGCAAGGGGGTTTTGTGTTCTTGGAAACAGAACTTGTCCTGGATCAGCAGCCAGGGTCGCTGATGGTTCCCATTTTTCTCCTTTCCACACGTTGATTCCAATTGGGATAGGACTGGCTGTGGCGGGATTTAAGTGTTTTGGGGTGTTCTGTGCTTTGTACACCGCATTAATGGAGTTTTGTTCACGTTCTCACAGGCTTCCCGAGGGCTTCACCCAGCTCCGAAGCCTGGGCCACTTGGCCCTGAACGACGTGTCCCTGCAGAGCCTCCCCACGGACATTGGGAAGTGAGTATGGCCCCGTTGCGGCAGCGGGGAGGGGAATGGGGTGGGGACACCGTGCTGGTGGGACGGGGACAGTGGCAGGGCCTGGAGGGACAGGCAGGCGCGGGTGCTGACGGTGCCGTGCGAGCACCTCCTTGGTTAAAAGACTTCCCTACAAAGGTTCCTGTCCCAGCTGCTCCCCTGCTGTGGTTTGTGGCGCAGCAGGGATCGATCCAGTCTCCTCAATCCTGCCTTTCCCCGTTCTGAGTGCCCGTTTGCCCCTTTCCAAGCAGGTGTGGGCTGCCCGGTGACGCTGGAGCGATTTACGCTGCACCCGTGGGGTGCAGAGCCTCTCCCGCGGGGTTTGGCTTTCCACGTGTGAGGGATTTTACTCTTTTGGGCCGGCAGTCCTGTCGTGGCAGCGTGTTCCTTGTCCTGAGTGTGGGCACGGTGTCGTTCCTCGTGGCTGCAGCCGGCGCTCCCCTCCACCAAAGCCATTCGCACCCGCGTTGTTTCTGTCCCCCCGTCTCCATCCGTGTGCGCCCATCCACGCACTGCACAGGACGCGAGGGGTGGTGCCCAGGGAAGGGAGAGGAGCAGCTCCTTGCGTCCCTGAAGTCCTGTCCGGTGAACCTGGCTTTTTCGCTCCCTTTTCTCTTGCAGTTTGGCAAACCTGGTGACTTTGGAGCTGCGTGAGAACCTGCTAAAGACTCTCCCCACGTGAGTGTCTGTCCGGGGGCTGCAGGAGTCTCCTGCCTGGTAGTTCTTGCTGCTTCCTCAGGGATTCCACCGCCGCTTGGCTGGGGAGGGCTCAGGCTGGGCGTAAAAAGGCTGCATCTTGCTGGATTTCCATAAATTGGGGCGAGGAGGGGAGAGGATGGCGCAGGGCTGGAGAGCAGCAAAGGATGTTCAGAGCCTGTACTCAGCCTGTGTGCAAGGATTCATTTGGAATAGACAGGAATCCCAAAAAAAATCTGCTGGAAGTAGTGAGAACCATTTTTTCCCGAAGAAGTGGAGCGGACAGTGGATTATTTTGCAAAGAAAGAGAAAACCGCGTGGAGGGGGGTGTAGGAGGAGCTCTGTGCGCAGTGAGGCGCAGGATTTGACCAGCAGCAGGATACAGCTGAAGGGCGCGTTTTGCCTCCGACATCTGTTTCGTTGGACATCCCTCCCGTTTGTTGTGGGTGGGATAAGCGCCTTCCCCGCAGGAGAGAAAACGTGAGCCAGCCAGGGAGAAGAGGTAAGTGTTGCCACGTTTTGGAGTCAGGGGTAGGGATATTCCTGGTGGAGATGCTGCTCTCAGGTGGATGGAGAACTGTCCAGTCGGTACTTCAGCCTTTGCTTTGGCCCATCAGAGTTTGAGTTTTCTACCCTACACCAACTCTGACAGCTTTTTTCCTGCCTGCTTTTCCGTCCCACTGGTGATTCCCCCAGCTTTCCTTGGAAAGGAAATCACTGGAAGGGATTCTGCTGTGTGTTTTGGGGCCACACGATCTCCTCAGTGAAGGTGTGACGCTCGCAGATGTTGTCACCTGTCCTCAGGAGCTCTCTCGCTGTTCCTGGCAGGAGCTCAGCTGGACTGCTGGCATTTCCCCCCACGGCTGCACCCTGCGGAAGCACAGATCAGTCACACCATCGCCTTGTCCAGTGCAGGCCAGCAGATCTCTTCTGACCCTGTCACATAAGGGTGACAGCAAGGGGCCAGCTGAGATGGTCCCACGTGGAATTTCACCACAGACGACAAGATGAGAGTTAAAAACTCCTTGTCACAGAACCCCAGGGTGGTTTGTGTTGGAAGGGACCTTAAAGCTCACCAGGTTCCAGCCCATTGCCACGGGCAGGGACTCCTTCCACGAGACCAGGTTGCTCCAAGCCTGGTCCAGCTTGGCCTTGAACGCTTATTCCGGGCTGAGAACTGGCCAGCAGGAGGAGTTTGGGTCCTGAGCTGCTCTTCTGTCTGTTCCTGTGACTGTTCATACAGGCAGGAACCACCGCTGGGTTACACTGTGTCAGCAGAGAGGTGACAGCTACATCCAAGATTGGGATTTCAAACCGCAGTGAGAGCAGTCCTGATGGCTTTTCACCATCTCAGAACCAGCAAATCTCCGGAGTCCTGAGAGTTCAGGCTGTGACCACACCCCCTGGGTTTTCCTGGAGATCTCCCATGCCCGGTGCTCCCGGCGCTGTGAGGTTTTGGTGTTTCTCACTGGAGGGGTAATCCAGGCTTGATACTCATCCTGCAACACAAATTCAGCTTCTGTTCATCTTTCCCCAAATTCTATTTTGGGATGATTTCCAAAAGTAGAAAGTGGATCTTGAAGGGCAAGGCAATTCTGATCAGATCTGTCAGTCAGGTACGAGATCGCAGTTGATGGCCAGAACCGTTTCAGTGCTGCTGTTGGGTTTTCTGCCTGAGGCTCTGGTGCTCTGGCCGCACCTCGTGCATAAGAACAGCTCCAAATGAGACCAGGTGACCTCGCCAGAGAGGAGAATGAGTTAAGGAACAAATGGCTGGAGCTTTGTTTCCAAGGTTCCAGTGGGTAGGTGAGCTTCAACACTGAGAATTTGGGACAGAATAATCCTTCGGTTTCCTTTTGGTGTTTTTTTGTCGTTGAGCTTCTTGAAAGATCCAGCTTGCAGTGACCTTTGCTTGCCAGAATTCCGTTTAATTGGTCATTCTTCTGGTAGGGTCTGAGTTCTGGAATGGTTCAGCTTGTCCAGCTGGTGATCACCCCGATCTCTCTCACGCAACGGGACACAGCCAGAGCCTCGGGAAGGACAGCTCTCATGTGTTTCTGTGGAATAGTGGAGGTTGATCTGTGCTGAGACCTTTTTCCAGATGTCATCAGTGTGGATTCCACAGCTCCCTGGTTCAGATTTTGGGAATTCAAGCTGCAAAGGTGCAAAGGGACAGTCAGGGCTGCATCCCCTTCAGAGGAGTCAGAGTTGATGTAAATCATGGTGCAGGAGCGCTGTGGATCCTTTGGATGAAACTGTTGATAAACCCTTGCTGGAGTTTATCTCAAAATCCACTGCTACACGCAGGAGGAAATTAAATTTCCTGCGTAACTTAAATGTTTTTGCAGCCTGGCCCAGCCAAGACAGCTCCCTTTTATTGCAGCTCCCAACAGCCTTGGTTTGGGTGGTGTTGAGAGGTGGACCTGTTTCTGGAGGAATGTGGGGATTTTTGTGTTGGGACAGTTCCTTAGGAAGGGAATAAAGCTGAGCGGGCAGGGCTGGCAGCTCCGCCCCGGCACACAGCGAGGGGCAGCAGCTCTCTGGGGAGCTGGAGTTGGAGCTGATGGGTCAGACTCAGGTGTGAGGACAAAAAAGCACCAGGAGCACGAACCCACCCCGGGTTTGTGGGGCTGCAGGCCGTGTCCATCCCCAGGTGGGGTGTGTGGGGGGCTCGGGGTGCGGATGGGCTGTGGGTCCTGTGCAGTGTCTTCATCGCGAGCTTCTGTCTGTGCGCTGTCACCTCACCCGAGACATCAGGCCGCCGTTGTCTCCCCTTCCTCCCGCGCGGGGAAACCGAGGCTGTTGGATTTGTCGTTCTTCCCTGTCCCCAAAAACGTCTCGTCCTCTGCTGAGTACCTCCTGTTGCCTGTCAGTCCGTGCCCGGGTCCCTGTCCTTGCCGCGGAACAGACAGTGAAGGTGTGGCTGGACACCTGTCGTGGTTTTGATCAGAGCGTTGTGCTGGGAGGGGGAGAAGGCAAACTGGGACCAGTGGAACCGGCTGTGCTGGGACCGCTCTGAACCCAGCTCCCTGGGGCTCGGGGAACGGACCAACTCCACAGACTGCTGGGCTCAGCGGGGCCGTGGGAAAGGTCAGGATGGCCTCACCTGCGTTAGGAGTTACCAGCGATGGCGCGATCCGTGCGAGGTGTGTCCCAGACGCTAACCTTCCACTCTTTATTTCTCGTTTTGTCCCTCTGTCCCCTGCGCCCTGCAGCTCGCTGTCCTTCCTTGTCAAGTTAGAGCAGTTGGATCTCGGTGGCAATGACCTGGAAGTGCTGGTAGGTGAGGGCTGCTGGGGAGGGGCTCGGGGGGGTTGGTAGGGGCAGATCCTGCTCCTCGGTGCGAGCCAAGTGGGTTTTCACCTGAAATGCAAAGAGATAGACCCCGAGGCTGTGTGGGGAGGTTCTGTTCTGCCCAGCATGGCCCAGTCATCATTCCCGGGTGAATTTTCTCTTCCCGTGTCACCCCTTGTGTCTCGTTTCCTGCTGGCCTCTCACGCCGCCTGCCCTGTCCTTTCCAGGCTCTGGGGTGGTCATTCTTCCTGTCTGGCTGCCAAGGATCTTTCCTTTCCAGCAACACTCCGGTGCTTCCCTTCTCTGTCCTGCACTGCCCCCAGCTGTTTCTCTTCTCACCCAGCTTCCTGCCTTTCTCCTTTCTGATGGGATTCCTGCCCCACGGAGCACTGGGCTGTGCCGTGTTGTCCAGGGCAGTGAGGGTAGCCCGGTGTGGGGGTTCTCTCCGTGGAGGGCTCAGCATGTGGAGAGCAAGGGCACAGTCTCAGAATTCAGGTTGTCTGGGCATTTGGGGACACCCAGTGACATTCTGTAACCTCGCAGCTGTGGGTTAAGCTGTTACTGGATCTTACTCTTCGTGTTTTGGAATGGATTTTGGCACAAACCCATCAAAACTGGGGGAGGCAAAGGGGTTCGTGCAGCTTGGCTGAACTCACCTGTGAGAACAGATGTGTAACACTTGAGCCATGCTCCAAACCCAAATCCCGATTGCCTGGGGGGTTGTGGGATGTCTGCGCGTGTCTGTCACGGCTGATGGTGCCGCTGGGTCACGCTGAGTTGGCCAGTGGTGCCCAAATGTTTATTTTCATGTCTGAGAGGAGGCAGATGCGTTTCTTCTGTCAGGCCGGAATTTCCAACCCCCTAGAATCGTGGAATCGTTTAGGTTGGAAAAACCATCTGGGACCATTGACTCCAACCCAGCATTGCCAAGGCCACCACTGCCCCATGTCCCCAAGTGCCACATCCACACGGCTGTTAAGTTGCCCCTGGAATGGGGACTCCACCCCTGCCCAGTGCCAGGGCTGGACAGTCCTTTCTGGGAAGGAATTTTCCCAATATCCAACCTAAACCTTCTGTGGCACAACCTGAGGCTGTTTGTCTTTGTCCTGTCCCTGATTCCCTGAGAGCAGAGCCCAATCCTGCTGGGCTCCATCCTCCTGTCAGGGAGCTGCAGAAAGTGAGAAGGTTCCCCCTGAGCCCCCTTTTTCCCCGGCTCCCTCAGCTGCTCTCCATCAGAACTGTGCCGCAGGTTTGGTTCTTGCCCTGCCTGCTGGCACAGTCCTGCTGTCGCCTTCTGCGTTTCCCGCTGGACCTCCTGCAGCCCGTGGGCTGTTCCAGGCGTTCCCAGACACGGGTGCTGCCGTTTTGTAACGATCCTGGGAGGTGTGAGAGGCAGAACAGCGCCCGGCTTCGCAGGGAGCGGTGAATTTGCAGCTTTCTGATGTCGTCACTGTCCTGTCTCCCACAGCCGGACACTCTGGGCGCGCTCCCGAACCTGCGCGAGCTCTGGCTGGACCGGAACCAGCTCTCGGCCCTGCCGCCGGTGAGTGTCTGTCCCACACACCTTCACCCCCCTGCCCCGCCCCGGCTGTTCCCTCGAGCCACGGGCTCTCCTCTCTCATCCAGGAGCTGGGCAACCTCCGCCGCCTGGTCTGCCTGGACGTGTCCGAGAACAAGCTGGAGCAGCTGCCCAACGAGGTCAGCGGGCTGGTGGCGCTGACGGACTTGCTGCTGTCTCAGAACCTGCTGGAATGCATTCCGGATGGGATCGGTGAGTGCTGCGGGGTGGGGAGCGCTGCAGGACCTCGCTGCCTGGCAGTGTTCCTGGGGGAGCTTCAGGAAAGTGTCCATGGCAGGGAATCGGGGATTTATGGACACAGGAACCGTCACGGAGAGCAGGAGCAGTGGGTGATACCCGTGAGCAGAACTCTGCAGGAGAGTTCAGGTGCTTCACCTGCATCGGGCGTGTGAGGCCTGCGAGCAGCCCTGGTGGGAGGAGAGGCAGAGCCAGCGTGGTGGGGTTGTGGGATCCCTGATGGGGTGTAGAACAGCGTCCTCCTCTCTGGCACAGCTCACTCCTGCCTTGTCGCCCTGGCCAGGTCAGCTGAAGCAGCTCTCCATCCTCAAGGTGGACCAGAACCGGCTGACGGACGTGACAGAATCAATCGGGGACTGTGAAAATCTGTCTGAGCTCATCCTGACCGAGAACATGCTGACGGTGAGTGCACGGCAGCAGCCACCTGCCTCTGCGTGCTGTTCATTGTAGGGAGCTCCAGGGATCCCTTCCCATCCGTCCCCTGCCCTCCGAGCTGAATCCCTGAGCTGCTTCCATACAGAATTTCACCAAGTTCTCAGACGTTTGGAAGTTTCTCTCACTGATTTTGTTCCCCTAAAACATTCTCTGGGATAGCAGGGATGCCGGGATTGCCCATCCCCAAAACCATCCCAGCTGACAGGTGCGGGATCACATCCCAGGCTGCATCGGTGAGGGGTTTGGGATGGGGTGGTTGGAAGTGGCCGTGCTCCAAACCGCCTGTGATTGGATTGGTAAAACGTAAGGATTTGGAATGGGCAGATAAACAGAAGGAAGGTCGTGACCAGTGGCGGTTGGAGAGCGCTGTGCTGTGCTGAGGGGAAGAGTTGCATGGATCAGTCCGAGCCTGAGGGAAAACCTGTCCCAAAGGTGTCCCAAAGGTGTGCCAGAGAACGTTATCCCAAATGTGTCCGTTGGGACGCAGGCAGCTGTTCCCCAGCCCGAGGGCTTTGTGCCTTGTACCCGTGCTGCTCTCTCCTCGTGCAACCCCTGACTCTGCTCCTTCCCAGGCCTTGCCCAAGTCCCTGGGCAAGCTGGCCAAGCTGACGAACCTGAACGTGGACCGGAACCGGCTGACGGCGCTGCCGGCGGAGATCGGAGGCTGTGCCAACCTCAACGTCCTGTCCCTGCGGGACAACCGCCTGGCCCTGCTGCCCCCTGAGCTGGCCAACACCACCGAGCTCCACGTCCTGGATGTGGCGGGGAACAGGTGAGCAGCAGGAGGGTGCACGGGCTGGGAGGGAGGTGCTGGGTCCGTGTAGGTCCCGGGATTCACGGTGTGGAAAAGCCTGGGCTGGTTGCTGAGGGCTTGAGGTTTGCTCGTGAACCCCTTCTCTGTGTCACCCAAACACAGGGTGGAGGAAAGGCAGGAGTGTGAGGGAATTTTGTCACGTGTGAAGTAGAGATCAGGGAAGATCCCTGGTCAGAGGCTTCCTTTCCTTCCTGCAGGTTTTGCGGGTTTGTGTCACTAGTCCTCAGGTGATGGGTGCCACAGCCTCGTCCGTGGGGTGTGGGTGCCTGGGAGCTGTTCTGGAAGGTCCTGCGGTTCTGTTCGCTGGGGTTGGTGCTTTTGGCAGCAGTTGGGAGCTGACCAGAGGTTCTGTGGAGAACATCCTAAAATCTGGTCTGTGAGAGCATCGTTTTTCTGTCTCTAAACCCCTCCACACCGTTGGAAGGAGTTTAGAACCAGAAAATGAGCTTTGGCCTCTGCTGAAGGCGAGTGAGGGTGGGTTATTGGAGCCCAGTCCACGGCCATGCACAAACCCAGCGGTGCAGGACTGAGGGATCTGCAGCAGCCTGGCTCTGTTCCTCTCCGTTCAGGTGGGGCAGTCTGGAGCTGAGGTGGAGCTCCTTCCCGACCAGGTGAGTTCAACAAGAAGTTCTTCTCTTTTCCAGGCTGCAGAACTTGCCCTTCGCTTTGACGAACCTCAACCTGAAAGCCCTGTGGCTGGCGGAAAACCAGTCCCAGCCCATGCTGAAATTCCAGACCGAGGACGATGAAAAGACGGGAGAAAAGGTTCTCACTTGCTACCTGCTCCCCCAGCAGCCCTCGCCCAGCCTGGGTAAGAGTCTGCATCACAAACCTTGTGCTCTGGACGGGGCTGAGTTCCTGAACCACCTCTGCTGGGCTGGACTGTCCCTCACTGTGATTCCTGTCACAGATCCCGGCTCTTGGATGCCTGGGACACCTTTCCTGGGCAGGGATTGTTAAAACTGAGGAATTGCTGTCTCTGCCAGGCGATAAGGAAGCTGCAGCCTCATCTTTGAGTGCTGTGCTTGGATCCTCTGACCAAGCAGTTCATTTCCTTTGTCCTCTCACCGTGGTATTCCTGACTTAATTCTTTTTCTGTACTTCCTGGGTGAGGAGTGGTGGAGCTGAAGCTTCAGACACTTCTGCAGAGGCTGCTACGGGTCTGGTGGGAGGTGTGCAGAAGGTGACAGGAGGCTGAGGCCACAGCCTTTGTGTTCAAGGCCTTGATGCCACGGAAGTGCCCTAACGGGATGAGAACTGGATTCCATCTAATTCTACCACCCTGCTCTTCCCGAAACGAGCTCCCACTGTGTTCTGTTCCTCCCCAGAGAACCTCCTGCAGAACAGCGTGGATGAGAGCTGGACGGACACCAACCTCAACAGAGTCAGCGTCATCCAGTTCCTGGACGAACCTAAAGGAGACGACGACGAGGAGTCCGGAGCTGAGAGACGAGTAAGGAATTCCTGAGGGTTTTTGGCTCCCCGTGGAAGCACAGGGACGAGCCAAGCTTTCCGAAGACGGGGAGCTGCTGTGGTGTCCGTGTCTCACCCTGTGACACTGCTGCAGGATTTCCAGACTCTGCAGCCCCTTCGGTGCCCTGAGGAGCCAGGCAGGAGTGAAAGGGAATGAATTCCCTGGGAGCCGTGGTGCAGAGTCACATTTTGAGGCTCTTCTGTGGATATTTGGGGCTCCTCTGTGGAGATTTTGAGGCTCTTCTGTGGATATTTTAAGGCTTTTCTGTGGGTATTTTGAGGCTTTTCTGTGGAGATTTTGAGGCTCTTTTGTGGATATTTTGAGGCTTTTCTGTGGACATTTTGAGGCTTTTCTGTGGAGATTTTGAGGCTTTTCTATGGATATTTTGAGGCTCTTCTGTGGAGATTTTGAGGCTCCTCTATGGGAGTGGAGCGCTGACGTGCCCAGTGAGCACTCGAAATGTCCCGAGATCCCAAGAGAGCTCTGTCAGGATGGGGTTTGAGCTGACTTTTACTAAACTTTAGCACTAAACGCTGTAGGCAGCCTCAAAACCTGCAGGAGGTCGTTTCAGTGCAGATGCCAAGGCCAGGGCAGAAGTTTTCAGTGAGTGCTCTGAGGGTTTCAGTCTCCTGGAGGATTTTTTTCTTTTTTATTTTACGGAAAGCCGTTCTTGAGATCTGGATGCTCCGGATGAATGGTGTTTGCAGCTGTCCTGGCAGCGCGTGTGCGCTGCTGGCATCGGGAGGTTTGGGGTTTTTTTCGATTGTTTTTAACGTTGTTATTAATTTTAGAATTGTGGTTTTCTTGACTCTTTACCTGGGATGGAGCTCACTAAGCAGAACGAATTCTGGTGCATTTGGGGCCTGGCACGCGCTGCCGGGGCAGGAATCCCCTTCCTGAGGGTTTCCCTTCTCCAGGGCCTGCAGCGCCGAGCCACCCCTCACCCCAGCGAGCTGAAGGTGATGAAGAAGGTGATCGAGGTTCGGCGCAATGAGGTGAACGCCGCGAAGGCCGACGCCAACGCCGGCTCCCCCAACTCGGAGGTGAGTGCTGGTCACCGGGGAACGGATATCCATGGAGAACGTGGGA
>VYZT01016013.1:0-16207 GCA_013400735.1 Pomatostomus ruficeps
ACTGTGGGTTTGAGTTTTAGTTTATCAATACTTAAACATCCCAAAACTTAATAAGATTTCTTTTAATTTCTGCTTTAGGAGGATATATAAATATTTTTTTTTTAAATATATATAAAAGAAGGCACTGAGAAACCTTTCTTTCTGTGCACAGCTAAGGAAGCAACTTAATATTAAAATATGATAGCAAAAAGGGATATTGGCTATTAAATATGAGAGTAATAGATGGGATTTGAGGTAATTCTGTAAGCTATGTACATGGCTGTACAGATAATTCATGTTTTAATATTGATGGCAAACATTTTCACACTAAAATATGTATAGAAAAAAGGAAATTGACTATTAAAGATGTATGTAAAGAAAAAAATGTAAATGGTATTTGGGAAGTGACATGCCAACTATGATCTACCCTGACAGCTTTTCTTTTTCAATTTACAAGTGGGAAAGAATGAAATCAGATTACAAGAAAAGCAATTCTGTACCAGAGTAATGCACAAAAGATTATTCCGGTTGTAGAAGTTCTTTGCTGCGAATACATCCCAAATTAAATAATAAATGGAAATGTATTGAGCGGTTGTAGTGCAGAGAACAAGACAGTGAAAGCTGGCTTAAATTTAAGACTTACTGGTTCCGCTTAAGAAATTATTTATTTGAAAATAAATAGGCAGAGTAATGATGAACATAATGGCCAAAGAAGTTTCTAAGTGTAGAAAGAAAAACCCATCCCTCAAGGCTTTGTCCCTGCCTCCTGACCGTGGAACCCCACAGTGGTTTCCCAGCCTCTCTCCCAGCCCAGCTTTTCAGCAGCATCCACAATTCAGGACATTAAGCATTAATTTGGGATTTTATGCTCCAAGGACGTGGCATGTTAGTAACCACTATGTTATCCACAGAGGTTTGCTCTTCCTGCTCCAGCTGACACTTACTGGTAGATGTTGGATGTTTGTGTTCCTGGAGGGACATCAGGGGGAGCAGGGACAGGTGGGGGTGTCCTCACAGCTTTAATGTTTCTCTCAAATCTGTGGTGAAAAACAGATAAGTCCTGGTGTGGAACTGGTCCCATTTAAGCAGCAGAGCACACAGAGAGTCCCAGGACTGAATCCTACAGCTCTTGCCTTGCCTTTGCTCCTCAGAATGAGAGCAATGCCCTTTTCTCTATCTCTACACCACATTACAGGTCAAAGATGTATTTTGATCACTCTAAACCCTCATATATAGAGTTACTGTTTCATTGCCTCTGTAGCTAAAATATTTTATGTTTTTTAAAACCTTTATCCCCGAAATCATTTTGTGATGATCACTTGTGCTAAAGGAAAAGGAGTTGTCTGAGGTAGCTCACTGGTGTTAAATCAGCAAAGCAACAGACAGAGAATAAAGCCATCCAAATAATTATTTTTCAGGCTCACATGTCAGACAATTTCCTGTATCTGCACTCCATGCTGATGAGAGAAAAGGGTTTGAATCCAGAAAAAGAGGAATCACCTCCCTCTCGTAGGCAGGATTCCTGTTTTCAGAGTGGTAGGGAAAGGTGCTCCTTTGGGGTGAAAACATTTCTCTCGTGTGCTCATCAGGCATTTCTCGTTATGTGCTTGATCCATCGTGGTAGTGTTTTTGATGGACTACGGACAAGACCCCCCTTTTGAAACAGAATATTCAAGTGAGAGCTGACTGACAGATCGAGAACTATATGAGGCAAAACAAGCCCAAACCTTCTCATACCACATATTGATGGTATTTTCAGCATCTCCAGAAAATGCATTAGCAGCAATGGGAAGCAGAAATATTTGGCCAAAATGATCTTCATTAAAACAAAAGGCAGTATCAGGTCATACAACTATCTTATAGATTTGTTCTAAATTTAATAAATCAGCATGGTAAAAATAGAAATTCCTTCTTAACCACCATTGCTCTTGCTTACTTTGCATTTTCTTTTTGAGATCCATAATGTTCAAACCAAATATAACAAAATTAGAGCTTGTGCCAAGTCCAAAGACCAGAGGAGAATGTTTCACATTAGCCTCAGGTGGGCATTTTTCTATATTTTCCTTTTAGATCATAAATAAGCTAAGTACACAGTTCCCCCCTTTTTAGAGGGATTGTTACTGTTTAGAGTGCTGTGGATCAGAAGTTCAGTGTGTTGAAAGTTATATAAACATTGAACCACGAGCTGATCTCTTCCCCGAAGAACTTCCCAATTACAGTTTCAGTGGAAGTGCTGAATGATTCATGTTTCAGATTGGAGTTTAGTAGCCTGCTATATATTCAGTGTTACATTTTAAACTCATTTCTCTGGGCGGGGAAATTCATTTTTTGCCGAGGGCAGTCAGCACCTTGAGATCTTTAATTTCCACAGATAGCAGACAAATGTTGCTTGAAAATGCTGTGAGAAAGAGGTCTAACTCTAAAAAATATCTGCTGGATTTGTAAAACAGTGTCTGCAATTGGTTCCTTCCACTCACAAGAAAGAACAACACTGACATTTTAAAGGCATTTCAGTAATTTTTGTCTGGCAGTGCTTCCTTTCTGTGGGTAAGAAATGCTTGGGGATTTATAGACTCGTGCAATTAACTTCATACTTAATGTATCTTATCTTAGAGGCTGACATTCTGTGCAAGTAGTTTTTAAAATAATACTGTCACTGAAACGGTCAGCAGAAATGTCATTAATTATAGATCCCATTTTAGACCTCATTTAATTTATTATTTGGTAGTTATTTATATTTGCCTTTGGCTAGAAGAGAGTGAATTCATTCTCTCATTCTGCATTGTGTGCTGGCCTCTTAATAGCACAGAAACCTGAAATGCTAAAATATTTTTTTAAGTGTGCGTGAAAACCTAATTAATTTACTTTCTTTTTAGTTGTCCAGAAGCAACTTGTGGCTTTTCCTTCTTTTTTATCTTTTTTTCCCCGCCTTTTAATTTTATAATTAGCAGCTATTGAAATACTTCACACACCGAGCTGCAATCCCCAGTTTCTGGATGTTAATGGCTCCTTTTGGTTTTACAGTGACACCAGCCACTTACCCATGCAACTTTGGTGTGTTTGAGGTGTTGCAGAATTATCAGAATAGGAGCCCTCTGCAGCAAATGATTTGTGATTCTTTATACACTATTTTTTTTTTTTTGGACATCTGTAGTGTCATCACTGGCCTTTAAATTGATGTTGTTTGAAATGAGTGGGACATCTGGAAAAGTCAGAAGGATCTGGTTGAAACTCTTCCA
This sequence comes from Pomatostomus ruficeps, assembly GCA_013400735.1. Taxonomy (NCBI): domain Eukaryota; kingdom Metazoa; phylum Chordata; class Aves; order Passeriformes; family Timaliidae; genus Pomatostomus; species Pomatostomus ruficeps. Next base: position 3,219 of record VYZT01016013.1, read on the forward strand.
TTTCCATCCTGGGTTTTCCAGATGAAGAGAAGGGTTTATAAATGAAATAAATTAAAATCTTGGGTTGCCTGTGCTCTCCTCCTTCAGATCAAGTGGAATAGTTTATTTACCTTGGGAAATTCTGGAAACATTTGGTCCACTGCCCCTGAATATTCGCTATTCCTTTTGTATTACTCAGTAAAACTTCCAAGGTACTGCTTGTAGTTCTTGTTCACTGTTTTGTTGTTTCTTGTAAGATTTCCACTTTAAGCCTGGAAAAAAGGTTTAAAGTGGAATTGTGGTAGAAGCAGGTTGGGCAGAGCTTGCAGAAGGTGGTGTTTGAGCCTCTGGCAAGCTGGTATGCTCAAAGTTTTCTTTTTCTCTTTAAATTAGAGACGGAATTAGATTTGTTCAGATTTTGGGGGCAGGTGACTTCAAAACGGTGGCAAATTTGTCACAGTGCCTGAAGGAAAGGCGAAAGTGAGGAAGGTACAACTTCACCAGACAGGGAGAACAGGGCTTTTAGAGGATGGTTTATACCCCAAGGGCTTTTTGTATACCAAATATAAAGAAGGGGAAACTACTTTTAGTATTATACATAAGGGTTTCCTAAAGATAAATGCAATTAGTAAAATAGTGGCTTAAATTAGAGTTCATGTCTTGATTTTCCTTTTAATGGGTTTGGTTCATGTTCACTGAGTGATTAAATGAGGATTAATGAGCCCTGGAAAATATGTTAATTTACTCCATGGAATGGAATTACGTTATGATGAAACTATAATAAAAAGTGTTTATGGACTGTAAACAATATGCTCTAATCTGTATCATGGCTCTTGTCTCGGGGATCTGTAATGTGTTTTTGAGGGAATAACAGTTGATAAACATTCAAGACAACCAGACTAATTTTTAAATATAGAAAAAACCCATGGCTGGTGAAACCATTGTGACAGTCCTCAGCAGTGATTTTGACTTTTTAATTGGAAAAGCTTCACAAAGCTAAAGAAACAGGAATTTCAGCCATATTCTGGAACTTTGAATAGAAAAATGCTCCATGAAGACACACATGCAAAATGTGCCTGGCTGGACAAGAACAGTTAGAGCTCCAGAAATTTTTATATTTGCTTTGGAAATAGAAAACAAAGAAAAAGGCCAAAATTAAATAAATGCACAAGGGGTAAGTGCAGGTGATAAAAGCAATGCATGCTCATGCTTGGATAAAGAGGGTCAAGATCAGGATTGAACTCCAGAAGTGTTCTGCAGTTGAAGACTTTTAAGTGGTCCATATGTGGACCTTTTTCTGTATAAGGGAATAATTTAAATTGTATTTTATGTTAAATGTCTATTTCTTTCCACTGGTCACACACTGCCTCAACCCTTCACTGACACCAAACCCACAAACTCTTTTTTGTGAGGGAAAGTGAAGTTGTGCCTCAGGGTTGTTTTGAGGAGGCTTTCAGTTAAACAGGGTTCCACCTAAATTTTTTTTTTTTATAGATTTTTGGCATCTAGACACGTGATTTCTTCTTTTCCCCCGAGATTCTGTAAAATGTAGCCCTATAATTGTCCACTAAACAAAGTCATGCAGTTGCTCTCTCTTTCCTTGCAGCACTTTGTGTTGTTTATGGTTTATTTGCTTTGTGTGTTTTTTGCTCCATGGGATATTACACCAGCTCCATATCACCTTTAGCCAGTGTCCAGAAGACATAAGTCATCAGGTGTAAATGTTGATGCATTCAGTGACTTGTCTGGCATTTCCTGGAGCTGGACACCCCCACATTATGTCGCCGTTGTCTGCTTTATACAGAGCAGCTAAGAAATAAACTGCTTTTTTGTGCTGCAGATCTCATGTGTGACATGTGATGGGGTTCTTTTGCCATTTCAAGGACTACTTTGACTGTTTATTTATGCCCAGATATAGATCGTGGATATCTCAGAGTGGGTGAGGCTGGGAGGAACCACTGGAACCTTTCTGTTCCGGCTGGGCTTTGTCGCAGAGCATCTCTGACCCTCAGCAACTGGTCATGCTTATGTCACCATTATTTTTTTGGATATGGATACTGGATCCTGGAGGAGTGAATATCTTGCCTAATTTGCTGAGTGTAACACGTTTGGATTAGGAAGACTTCCAAGATAAGCCCGTGATTTATTGCAACATTTTTTTTTTTTTTTGCTGTTAACGCTACTGTTAAGCAATCGTGGTTTTCATTAGCAAATTGCATTTTTTTTTTCAGCTTGAAAGCACCGTAATTAATTGGTGCTATAATTCTTTATATTGTTTGGGATTTCATTGCCGATTTTTTAATTACAGCATGTGTCTTGGAGCAAAAAGTTTTCAGAAAGGCTTGTATGGAAAAAATCCTGTAGAAGTTGATACATTCGGCTCTGCAATCGGTTGTATTTGCTGGTTGTGATTTATGAGTGTTGCTGCCAGAACAGCTGGGGAAAATGTTCCCTCATGTAAGTCTTTACTGTATTTGGGGGACAAATAAAACAACTGCACTTTTGTTAGTTTTCAATAATTTTGGTTTTTACCGTAATCCATGGAAATGTAAATGAGGCCATCTCAGCTTCTTCTAAATCAAATGAAAAAGGATTTCTCAGCCAGTGTTTCCCCAGAAATGGCCACTCCAAAGTGGACAAAAAATTTCTGTCTTTTGTGGAAGTTTTCCTGCTTTGAACTTAGCCTCTCCATTTAGAAAGGTTTTTCTTTTACTGTCTGTAAGGGCCCATTAAGTGATACAGAGAAGCCCTAGGGAAGTCTGAAGCAATGGCTAAATTCTCAAGAATAAATAAGTTTTTAAACCAGACAAACAGCTCTGTTATGTAAAATGACATTCCCAAAATTTAGCTACAGTAAAATGGTACTGCAGAAACCACAAATGAGAAGTATATTATTTTTAGCTACCTTTTTTTTAATCAAAAGTAGATCAAGATCAGTGGTTGCTTCCCTGCTGAGCAGAAAATTGTCAAAATAGGACATAAGGACATATAAAGTCTTCATAAATTTAATTAGATTCTGTTCTTTCTCTCACCACACTTATTTCTGGCAGCAATATTTTTCCTATTGGAGATATTTCAACGATTTAAAATTTCCTTGTATTGTTATGTTATGGTCCCAGTTCTGACACCAAAATAATGTTTTGATGCACTGGGATAATGGTAGGATACCGCTTCTGAAATAATGTCAAAGTTTAGGGGTAAAAGCCATAAATTGATTGTTTGGTGATCAGTTGATTGTTGGCAAGTGGATTTTCCAATTTTCAAAGCAGATTTGTTGACTTCACCTCCCTACCTGCAGTTTGGAAGAAAAAACTAATTTTACAAATATTGTCAAGTGTGAGATCCAGCCTGTTGGAGGTAAAGAACCAAATGGGATATATTTGATGTGATGAAACTTTTGATGAAGTGGTCTGAATAGAAGGAGACGGCATCTTGAATTAAGGAAGTTTTCCTTAGTCTGAGAAATGTTTTAGTAGCTCTCTGACAAAGGAAAGTTAGATCAGGTTGTGAACTTTGAAGTCTTTGTTGAGCTCTCTTTCTTCTCCAGCTACACTTTTTAAATTTTACTGCTGTTGAGTATTGTGCACATTTCTGTACAGGGTTTTATACTCAGAAATGGGCTTTGATTTTATTTTTTTTTAACTTTGATTTTTTTTGAGTGCCTGGAATTAGATTGCAGTGTATACACTAACAACTGAAGCTCTATGATGTGACATGCTACTGGGTTTTACTGGTACCAGATGCCAGGATTTAATGTTGGTCCCCAGAACAAGTTCAATCCTTTCTTGCCACCATTGCAAACATAATATTTAATTAATATCGTCTCTAAATAAGAGCTAAGCAGCAGTTTTATTTGGTTTTTGACAACTTTGCTGCTGCCTGTTTTTTCTCTTAATGCTGAAATGCTGTTCAAAGAATTCAGTCACAGTTTCCCACCCAGACTTCCTCAAAGAATGGAAGATTTCCAGCTCTGTGGAGGCACTTTGTGTCTGAATGGGGAACTCATGCTTCAAACTGAAAACCTGCTCTTGTAGAGTGACTAAATAAAGAGATTTCAGATTGTTTGTAGCTTGCTGGCCGTGCTGAAGGAGCACTGAAAACATTTGAACTGCTCTGCTTTGGCGTCAATCTGTTGTGCAAAGAGGGAGCATATGGGCGGATCACGCAGCCCCGTGGCTACTGCTGGCACCCCAGCAGGTTTCTGAGCAGGGATGTCTGATGCCCACACGTGCTCAGGAGGGGCCCTTCAGGATTCCCACTCCTCCAGCAGACAGCTGGGATAACGAGATATCCAGATAAAATAAATGCATATGGAAATGTTGGGTTTTTTTCCCCTTTAACAGAAGACAAACAGTCATAAGGCTGTTGGTTTGTGAGGTGGAACATATTCTAGTTTAACAGTGGCAAATGGAAGAGCTGTTATCTCAAAAACAAGAACAACTTGTGGGTACTTTTCAAAATGGTTTTGAGTTTATTCCGGTAGTGCTTTTAACAGAAGTTTCTAGCAAATTTAACAATATGCCTTATGCACAAATTTTGGATATGGCTGCTCTGGCCAACAGTATGCAGCCTGTGTCTTCTAATGTAATCCAAATTTTAATTCAATCTTACAGTCAGACCTTGCTGATAATTTTAATCATGGTCTAGCAATGTCACTCGTCATTTGCTGTGCCACAGAAAACATCTTACTCTGAGTAGACTTTGCTGGGTTTTTCCTTTTTGGCAGCGGTGCAGGTAAAATCTTTTGCTATTACTGGCAAAAATAGGTGATTCCTGTTGCCAGGATTCTGCATCCTCTGCCATCAGATTTCACTCACACAGATCATTTTCTCGGTGATGTTTTTGTCATGGATGAGCTTCATTACTTGGATAATAAAAGCACCAGGATATGTACTAAAAATGGGACGTTGCCACAAGATAGGTAGGGATTACTGGGCAAGTGAAACAGAATTAGTTTCTGGTCTTGCAGATTGGAGACTATTAAAATGTTAAACTAATAATATGCAAGGAAGAAGAAAGATGTTTGCATATTGCTTGTTTCAAACTGTTTGAGTAGGCAGGAGCACGTGGAGCTGGTTTGTGCAAGGATGGAATTGTGTGGAGAGCAAACTGCAGGAATTCAGTGTCCCAGGTTTCTGGTGGTCACACACTTTGCTGAAGTCGTGGCTGGTGCAGGTCCAGCACTGTCAGCAAAGAGGCTGTTGCTCTTGTCCCCTCTAAAATATGGCACTGATCTGGCCCCCAGGGCTGCTTTTAAATAGAAGTGGAAGTTGTGGTTTTGCTCTTGAAATTTTTCTTCTTGAGGGTGTGGAGCTAAAATTCTGGGAATGGTTAAAGATTGACTGTTCTTTCTGAAGGACAGTATGGTAAGAGAGCTGCTGAAAAAAATGGCAAGGAAAGGGCACAGAAAGTAAAAAGGAGAGAAGCTGTTGTGTGTTGTGCTCCAGAGGGGATGGCTTGTTGAGTGAAGCCCTACAGGGGGTAGGGAGGAGGAAGGAGTAAAGAGGTTTGGGTTGGTTTTGAGAGAGAGAACAATGATTCAGGGAGCAGCTAGAGACTTACCAAGGGTCAAAAGCAAAAGGTGTGATCTCAGAAGTCGAACTTTTGTTAAATAGTCTTATTTTGAACAAAGGCAGCAAGAGTCCTGGAAGGAGAGGAACATGTGGTCCCACAAGAGCATTTTTTGGCAAAGAGGTTGTTGAATTAATCCGATGTGTTGCACAAGAAAACTCTCTAATCCATCTCTCCTACGTGTGCTCAAAACCAAACAAATGTAAAAGAGTTTCCTTTGTGTGTTATTTATAGCTGTGGGTCCTTGCAGCACTCTGCTCCTCTGTGATAACCTTCGGCTGCACTTTGGCTTTTCAGGCTCTTAGGGATTCTGGGGAAGGAGCTTTCTTCTGCATCAGCTCTCAACTTTGGCTCCTGGCACGCTATCACCTGGAGAGGCTCAGACCACTGAGCTCTGCCACCGCTGCTGCACACAAAGCAGATGTCTTGGGGAGGGAGTTTTCAGCCTGCAAGCCACTGGAGGCTGCTCTGAGGTTTGTTAATCTTATTAGTACGTGTTTTAAGGTGGCCAAAAAGGTAATAATTCTGGATTAAATGGAAAAAACTCTTTTTTTATGGGTAGTGTACGAGAAGGTGGAGCGTGAGAGCAGAAGCACTCTGTGGTTCTGTCTGAAAATGACAGTGAAATAGAAGTTGATGGAAAAGGAGCAAAAGCAGTTTGGGTACATGTCATGTGCTCACTGTCTCTGTTAGATTCCTTGTGGATGCAGCTCTGTGGTGAGGATCATTACTGAAAGGTGTTAAACATGCTGCTGTGGATATTTCTGATCCTTTGCCTTTCCCCTCCCTGAGCCTTCTTCACTGCCCAGCAGCTCTGGCTTGGAGATTACATGCCAGAACAACCCAGGCATTACATGGCACAGCAAAACAAGGCCATTTTAAAGCTGAGCTGAAATGGGCGAAACCTTCAGAGCAGGGCGTAACAGCTTCCATGGAGCTTCGTTGCCTTTGTTAATTAGCAGGTGAGTGCTGTGCCACAAATTGATCCATACCATGCACAGATATTATTTCAGATTGGAATAAAATCAAGACTTCATTACAAACTCCTGAGTCTATTGTCTAATGTGTCAAGTTCTTACTGAATGACAGTACAGATGGGAATCCAAAGTTGCTCCCCACCTGGTAAAGTCATTGTGGTTTTGTCCCTTCATTTGCTTAGAGGATGTTTTGAGACCTGTTCTCTTGCCAGTTCCTTTTTTTAATTTATTCATTGCAAAGATCCATGCATTGCTTCGGGAATCAGCCTCACAGGAGTTTTTTCATTCACTCAGAGCGTGTGGTTGGGTTCCTCTGAGCACTCGGTTGCATTTCCAGATGAGTGTCCCTGGTCAGTGGCTGACTGATGCTGTTTAACCAGGAGTTAGGAATAAGCAATGTGGACCCTGCACATGTTACTGTTCGTGATCTGCTCACAAATGGTTCTTGTGACTCAGATTTTTTGCAAAATTGATCAGCCTTAAAACATTTATCATTATTCCTGCTATGTTCAGTGCCCAGATCCACAGAATTTCATTCCCAGGCTGGAGCTATAGGATTGTAGCAGGTAGGCAGATACTTTTAAAGAGAATGGACCAGGCTATCAAAAATTTCAAGAACTATGCCACGATCTCTGATGAGAAGAAAAGATACTGGAAGCAGAGATTTGCTGTGTGCCTCTTGATCAAAATGTAATTCCCAGACTGTTCAAAAGCAAGGTTAATTGCTGCTTTAATTATACAACCTGCTTATATTTCACAGCAATGTCAGATTCTACCAGGCTGACATGTTCCCTGAGATAACAGGACACGAGTGAAAAACCATCATGTTGATAACTTTAGCTTCCATTTTCCTGGTGGTATTCTGATGGCCCAAGTTTGCAATGTTTTTCTATTTAAAGAAATTTTGTCTACTTTTTCATGTGGTTTACTGGGAATTTTAATTGTAAGGCAGTAGATTAATTATAATCTGTAAGGGATTGTTGGACACGTTACATCAGGTGAGAGCAAATGAGGAAGTGAAAGTCTCTGGTTTAACTTTTTAACATTCATAAAATATTCCCTAAATATTGTATTGGGATAAATGATATGCACTGATTCCCAGTTCACCATCTCTATTCTTCCTCTGCAATATCTTTATGTATTTTTAAAAGCTTTCCCCAACAGAAACATTTCCATCAAAGTAAAATCCAGTTATTTCTGCATTTATGCACTAACTTGCTTATAGAGATTTTGAGCCCATCTCCTTAATTCATATGGTGCAATCTGAGACCACTTAGACTGAAGTCTTTAGATGATTAAAATTGCTGCATCTAGCAATCAATTACCACTAAAGAGGCTACACACAAAGGAAAAAATAATTTACTCTCAAAGAAATTATGTGAAATTTAGATCTCAGCACTTGATTAAACAAAAAACATCCTAAGTGGATCTGGAAGGATCACAGAGCCATGGGTAGGATTGAGGAAGAAGCTAAAGAAAAGAAAGGAAATGAAGCCCAAACATTTTTAAGGAATGAAGATATAAATCCACGTCAAAATTACATCACAGAACTAATAAGCAGAGTGCAGGCAAGGTAATAGACCTCTCAGAGGTAAAGAATGGTCTTCCTGTGAGGAAGAAATTTTACCTTGCATAACCTGAACTGCTGAACAAAAATTCCCCAAATGTCTCAGGCAGCGAGAGCCACAGGCTGTGCTCCTCCCTGGAGATGAACACAGGAACAGCCAGGGCACAGCAACACGTGTGTGACCTGTGAGGAGCAAAGCTGTGCCCTACTTCCCTTGCTCATGCTTAGATCCATTCTCCAAAGTAAGGGATTAAAGATGGGAGAAATAAACTGGAAGGGTTACTGAGGGTTTCAGAATCACTGTGAGGTTTTGAAAATAATTTTGAAAATGTATCAACGTTCCCTGACCCTTTTTAGTGTCTGAGAGGCTGTTGTCACATTCTTTTTCTGTGCAACAAAACTAGTTAAAAGATAAAATTATTTGGTTTTCCCATCCCAACTGCTATTTTCTTTAGAAGTACTGTGAGGATAAAACCAAAGGCTATTAATTAATTTTAAATAAATGAAAAGAAAGTAAGATAACAGCTGCATGTGATGTCTACAATAGACTTATATCTCGCCTGTTTTAGGAAAATCTCGAGTTTAAGATAGCTGGCAAAACCCAAACAAAGGGTGCCCTGCATTTTATGAGAAACAGTGTCTCTCTCTGATTAGACCTGTCCTCTTCTGTTTGAGCAACCACATTTAGCTATGTCTTACACATACTAACAGAAGAGATTTACACTCTGGAACAAAGCTAGGAGCTGTCGGTTGTTCCGTGTAGTGTCTGTATCCATAATGGCAAATCTGGGTTAAATCTTGAATTGTGTTATCCTTCGGCTCATGCTTGACTCCTCATAGTCCTAATAGGAATTAAGTGTGTCAAAAGAAGACAAAATTCTCTGACGGCCATTTTGGAGGCCACAGCTTTCAAATGCTGTGCTTTGTGGAGTGGCTTCTCTATTTTCACCAATGGTGAAGAGGTTTGCAGCATTACACCTGCCTGTGTTTTGAAACAGCAGGCACAAAGAATTGTTTGCCAGGAGAAGGTGATGTTGCCATTGTGGCATTTTCTGTAGTGGATGTAAGAGGTGCAAATCCTTTGGAGGGGCAAAACCTCAGCAGCGGAGGATGTGCAGAGAATTCTCATAGCATAACACTGCCACCATCAAACAGGACCTCCAAGCTCTCTTCTCCTCAGTGTTTTTGTTCAAAGCTCTCCCTCAGGGAAGTCATGGGAGGAGGGGAAGAGGTGGAAAGACTTTTCTCAGTCCTTTTTCTGACTGCCTTCTTGGGTTTTGCCTTTAATCTCTGTGTTTCTCTTTGATGCAGATATGTAGGCAGTTCCACTGAACAGTGCCCAGAGAAGCCCTTTGTTATTTATCTGCCTTCTGCGTCTGCTTTCTCTTTGCTATTCTCATGAACAGCAGCACTGAGTGCAGGGGGCATGGGGTTGATTTTTCAGCAGCCTAGTGGCAAACAGGGGTTCATGGCCTTCTGGTGCTTCTCAGAAGTGAAACTGAGAACCTGAATTCCTGTGTGATGCACCTGACCTGTGGGAACGTTACAGTCCTAGGTCCCGTGCATCCCATTAAGGTGCTAATCATCTGCAATTCTCTCTTCTTTATTTTTTTAATAACAAAATCTGTTACATTTTTAGGTTACTAAATATTGCCTGTATCACCTGAGGCTTGTCTTTTTTCAAAACAGGGCCTGGTTTGTCAAATTCGAGCTACATTTTATTCCACATTTCTTGCAAATATTTCTCTAAGCATTTGTTGTTCTGTGCCATACTGTGTTTTGTGACGCCTTGTGTTGTATATTACTTTGGTAATATAATACATTACCTTGCAGTTATACTTAATATTTAAAGCAAAGATCTTTTTTGCTGTTGCTGTTCTGAAATTTGTGCCTTCGCTTTCAAAATGCAGTCATTTGAACCTTTGTTGAGGTGTCCTGGGAAATTGTATTGCAGGTTATTCCATGTACATGGCCAGGAAACTCCATAATTCACTGTATCTATTAATATGAATCTTCTGGCAGAGTTTGGGGGTAATTGGCTGAAAAAATTGTATGGCATCTTTCTTCTTTTTTTTTTTTTTTTTAATTAATGAAAACCACAAGCTTCTGTAAAAATAATTTTCTAGGATAAATGGCTGGTAATGACAGGAAGAAGGAAAAAGTCACAATCAAGATCGAGTGTGATTCAGGAGATCTGTTAAAATTCTAGACCCCTTGGAGAAATGAAATCATTAAATACCTGTTAACTCAAACTTGGAATTTTAATCCTTTTTCCCATAATTTTATGGCATCTCTTAAGAAGCAGTAGTTTAAATTCACCAATTAATTTTGACAGTGTGTTTTAATCAGTAAAGAGAGAATTCACAAAACTTACTTGTGGAATTGCAGCTGAAGATTTGAGAGGTGTTCGCCTTGTGAACCAACACAAGTTGCAAATTGTGAATAAGGATTTTTGGTGTTTCATTTAAAGCAGTTAGCTCAGAGCTCAATATCAGCACAGGTCCGAGAATTGTGGAGTTTGCCAGGTAGGTTTTTTTTAAGGTCTTGTGGCCTGTACTGAATCTCCTTGTCTGGTGCTCTGCACAGTTGTGAATCAACTTTTAATTGGTTTTGTCGGCTAAAGACACACTGAGCACACCTGCTAAACCCTAAGGTTGTTTTTAAAGCAAAATGCAGACTTTCCTGGAGCCAGGCCATGTCATCACCCTTCAGGGTCAGAGTGCTCTCTTCTCTTTTCCCTAATTTCAAAGTTACATTAATTACACAAACTGAGTAAAACCTTCATGGGTTAATGTGTGGGGATTTGCCTCTATCTACTTTTCAGGTGTCCCAGTGGCCCCAGAGTATTATATTTCTCTCTGGATTGTATTTTATGTGTCCTCACTGCCTGGCAAATGTCTTTTTCACCTCTTGGAGTTTTTGAGGGGTAACTTGAAGAGCCCTCATGGTGAGATTGAAGCTTTGTCTTTCTGAGCACCTGAACATGCTGATCTTGGACCTCAAGTATTTTATTTTTTAACCCATCTGTGCCTCACTGTGCCTGCACCTTCTGTGCCCTGTGGGCTGGGCCTCAAACCAGAGCCCTCGTGCTGTATAAAGCCCCCAGCCCCAAAAACTGCTTTTTGCCCCTGCAGGTTTCTTTGCCTTGAACCACACCCCATTTTTGGTAGCTGCCCTGAATTATTTGAACACATTTCTTTTGTTCCTCAGGACTGCGAGCTGCTGTAATTTAAGCTACACGTGGCACAGTTATCTGTCTTGCATTTAGAAGAAAAATATGAATTTTCAGCCAAAAGGCTCATATAACATTTTGGCAGGAAACGTGCATGGTCAGTTTGGAAAATCTTTCTGTTGTGATTTGAAACCACTGTTTACTGACATCCACCTGCACAACCCAATTCAACCAACAGCATTGCAGGAGAACTTTTCTGAACTCAACCCACTACAACCATGCAATTCTCATTTGTTTTTTTCAACAGTACACATTCTTTTCATATACCCTGATAAAAATAGATATTCCTTGTCTGTTTCTGCAGCAAATCAGGCACATCACCTGTGTCACTCTGCATCTCAGACACATCCCAGGGTGTGCTGCACTTGCTGGTTGTGTGCAAAGTTTCAGAAGGGTAAATTTGGAAAAAACTGTAAAAGTACTGCTCGAAGGATATTTTTTTTTTATTCCTCTGGAGTGCAGTATTTTCAAACTAAGAGGAAAATACCTTTCAGGAAAATTCTGTCTCTTGGGAAGAAGGAATAAAATCATGTGAAATGATAATAAACTAGAAAAATATCAGCATGGGATATGGGATCCCACGGGAGCCTTGAAACAGATGATTTCCAGAGCAAACTTATAATTTTTGAGGATGCTACTGTGGAATACATGAAGTTAGAGGAATGAATTTTGGGAAGTCAGCATGTACATTTAAATGAGTCATCCTTGGAGACAGAGATGAAATTTCAGGAGGGAATTTATTTAAGTTCCTTTGTGTTTAGTGTAATAAACAACCCTTCCCACAAAGCTGTGTCACGGATTTGTCCAGGAAGCTTTTCTAACCTTGCCTGCCTTGTTTGTTGGTGTGGAAAGGCTACCAACCCTGTTTGTTCTTTATTTGCTGGAATTTTATAATACCAATGTTGTTAGTAAATACACATTCTATATTCCTGTCCTCTTGGGAGGAGAGATACATGCTTAGAAGGAAAAGGTTATACAGTCTTTGAATTTTGGTTTTATGTGGACGCCATTTTCTCAGTTCCTCTTCTTGGATGGAAATAAATATTTTAACCACAAATCTTATTTCCATTAATATTTTTAAGTCTTTCTGAGAAGAACCTGAAAAAGCTATGAAGATTCAGACTCTACTTCTACTCCAAAGCTTTGCTTATAGAATCAAATATCTATATTTAATACTTTCTGTCTTGTAGGAAATAAAGATCCTGAAAAACAACTTCTGCCCATTTTTCATGTCAAGCAAGCTGACTTTGGGGCAGGTGTGGCAAAAAAAAGGTGAGGAATCTGGTGTGGGGAAGCATTTTCTTGCTTGTGGACAGTTCTGGGTCATGAAATGTGTAGTTGTACATTCAGTGTACTTTAGATTTTCTGTTGTTAGAATTTATCTTTTTTTATAACTCAAGAACAAAAAATGTAGAGGTTATGATTTATTTATTTTTTTAAAGGACCTAGGAAATTGCCTCAGGTGATTATAGCCATTAGTCAACTGTAGCAAGAAAGGTTTGAGAATCTTTTTTTGAAGGAAGTTGGGAAAAGGATAAAAAGCCGCCTGAGTTTATTAAACACAAATCTTTGTAAAGGAACCTGAAGAGTGGATGTAATAAGCCCTCTTTTTTTTTTTTTTTTTTTTTTTTTTTTTTTTTTTTGGAGATGGGGAATAACAAGG